>VUQS01048120.1:0-13235 GCA_015108495.1 Heterochromis multidens | reverse complement strand
GAATATGCACAAAAGGTCTTAAAGATAAAAAAAAAAAAAAGGGACCTCAAAATTGTAATATGAACTGACCTGTGAACTTTGTGAACCGTTCCACTCTTAGATTTGATCTTTTTGCATGTACTGGTCCTGTCAAAGTTTGGCTAAGTGGCAGGCAGGATCTGGACCCAAATGCAGGACTTGGGAGACAGAATATTAACTTAAAGGGCAGCTTTGATGCTGAACTCTTTCAAGAACACAAAAATAAAAACCAGTACCTGATTAGGCGAGGCTATACCAAATGACCCTAAAGCAGAATACTAACAAAAATAACCATTTACTGAAAACAAAGAAGTGAGACTTAATATACTAGAAACTACTATTTGACCATTATCAAACTAAGAACCAAAATGGACAATTAAAGAATAAACAGGAATTCAAAAGTCCACAACTGACCGTGCCAGGTCCTAAGGTCCTAAATGTGAACTGCCACACATATTTTTTTTTTTTTTATTTTAGGAATAAATAAACAAAATATAAATAATTTCCACCTACCTACTCCAGATGAGTCACTGGCTTAATATATATTCAAATAACTTTCATTTAAATTCTGCCAAACACAACTGTAGATTTGTGGGGTCATTAAAATAGAGCTGTATTGTCTATTTGGATTTGCCAAGGATGAGCCACAGAGAAGAGAATAAAGTTGGAGTAGGAAAAGTAGTTAATATAAGTGATAAATTGCACTGATTCAATGGTAAATAATAAGCAACCAATTACCATAAAGGTAAAGTGAAAATAAAGTGACTGGAAGACAAGTGTTGCTGAGATAAGATACAGGAGGTTTTTTATTCTGCTAATTTATGCTTCTTTCCATCCTTTCCCTCAGTGACCTGAAAATCCAGCATGATGGATATCCTGTTGTGTTAAATGCATTACTGAAGAAGAAGGTTGCGGTTGAATACTCAAAAATATTAGGTCCAATGTCTTCTCCTAAACACTTTCCTTGACCTGGAAAATAACATGAGGTGAAGAAAAGATGTGAAGAGGAATTCTTCCAACTACACTTACACTAGGCTACACGAGTAGAAGGGTGGTCACATAAGATTGCCTATGGTGCATCTTATATCTTATATTTCACCCTATATCATTACTGGGTTGTTTCATGCACGCTATATAAATGTGGACAACCCGATCATAATTATTACTTTATTACTAAGGTTGGGTTTGAAATTTTAAAAAAGGAATAAATATTAATATTAATATAAATAAATACAAATGAATAATGTTAGAGTGGCTGCTGATGTGGTTTTCTGTCATCAGCTCAAAGACAAACATTAAAATTATTTCAACATTTGGCATCTTGGCATCATTTCAATCATTTTGAAATAATTGCATTTACTTTTTGTTTGCATTTTACAAAGTGGTCTCACAGTTTTTTGTTTTGGTTTTTTTAATTGTGTTGAACATATAGATGCAGGAATAAAATAAAAATATAAAATAATTCCGATTTCTCAAGACAAGATAATTTACTATAAAAAACAGCTTTGCTATTTCAACGTCATGGAAGAACTTGGTAGTCGTGTTGACTTGCTATCTCTCATGAAAAGACAGTGCACTTTTTGAATCAACATTAACAATTTATTTAGATTTTATTCATCATCATTTTGATTTATAATAATATGAACAATATTAATAAGAAAAAAAGTAGCAGCTTCTATCTTCTGTTCAATTTGCACATCTTAATGTAGGTAAAGACAGAGTATTTATTTTACCCTCCTGTTTGAAAATACACTGATTACACGGATTGTTTTTGTGAGTAATGGCTTTATACACCAGTTTAAAGTATTTTCTGTAGTGAAGGTGAAGGGTGAGACAGACAAAGTGGCTTGACAAGAACAGCATGCATGGAGGTTTCTTTATTAATTAATTGGTAATTAATAACCCTCATGGACAACTCACAAGAAATACACACCAAAAATATAAAGATACCTTAAAATTATATAAATTATGCTTTCAGTAGAGCTTAGGTCTGATCCAAATAGCATTTTTTGGCACTCCTGATCTCCACAAAACAAAGTGAAAACAACCTTTTGTTTTCTTGTGATAAATAACTAACTTGTTGTCACATGAAAGCCTAAAATGACTAAATAAATTCACAAGATAACAGCATTTAAAAAATGATTGTAATCACAGTCCTTAGCTTTTCAGTGTTACAGTAGCAAAATTAGTTTATTTGAAATTCTCTTAAAAATATATCACCCTTATTTTCTACTTCATGTTACTTCTCTTCTTATTTAATTAGTAAACAAAATGCAGTTATTTACATGTGTTATACACACTGTGTGTCTTAAGTTGTACCTATGTATGAAAACCAAGGACCCTAATGCTATTGTCACACTAGGGAAAACAGTCATTGCAGACTGAGGGACAAACAAAATTATTGTGGCCGTGTACAATGAACGCGCAATCTTGAAATGGTTGCTTCAAAATGAGGACCAGGTCTGTGACCATTTGCAGTCAGTTGCCATCTTAAAATCACATTTGGTGTCTTATTGTAGTTTTATTGACAATAAGACGGAGTCAGTCACCCTTTACAACTGCTATCAGTTTGCAGTTGTAAAGGGTCAAGTTGGCAATTACATACAATTTTTCTGTGATAATACGGTGATTAACTGTGATAAATAGGCAAAAATCCCAAAGCTGTTGCCGTCTACCTACACAGAAGTTCAAATTAAACAGAAATTCATATTAACTGCTTACATTCAGAGTCCAGCCAGAACCTCATAGATTTGAAACAGAAATTCAAACACAAATATTAATGTAGTTGCTGCAGGATGACAACTTAACTGCAAAAAGACACTCAGCAACCTTGTTTAATATAGGAATATAACCAGAATACAACCAGTTGAGTCAAGTCCTCTTTTGCAAAGAGATGTGTCAAAGATGAGTTGCACTCATCGGCACCGACTGAGTCAGATTGATTGCAATGTCTTGGCAAGCTATCTGCGTTTACTGCATCACTGCAATTAATTACAATCAGAATGCAAAAAAAATTCAAATCAATCACCATGCAACCAACGATTTTTCCTAGTTGCAAGGAGGTTGCTGTCCTGTTTTTACTCTAGTGTGACTGAGCCACAATAAAATGTACCCACTACATTTACATCCACCATCTGCATAATGTGCATATAAACAGGTGGCAACTTAAATTGTATTGCTCTAACAAACCTTTTTTTATTTTTTTATTTTTATTTTTTTTACTTGTTTAAAACAAAATTGTTCATTTAACTATTCATTTTAAGTTTACTGGTCTGCTCATTTAAGTGTACTGGCATAAACCCCAACAAATTTCAGTAGCAGTCAAAATCTGCTATTGCAGAGTACGACTTGATTAATTTTATTGGGTGTTTAACTAGATCTGACACTGCACAAATGCTGGTCAGAAGTTGCTTGTTTCAGTTGTTTTTTTTTGTTTGTTTGTTTTTTGTAAATAAAATAGCAAGCACAAAGAGTTGATGCACTCATGTCTGAACCGGGACACAGGGACATTGCAGTAGGCAACAAGTATGTATAGCCTGGTTGATTGTTGGGTAGTAGATTAATTGAGTCCCTGGCGTAATTACTCAGACAGGACAGCGGGCAGACACAGATCCTCAGCATCTCTGATTATGTGCTGTTTGTGCTGTGAAAGGGGTCATTAGTCACTCACCGCGGCAGCTGGACATCTTCCCAAAATACTTTGTGTGCGTATGTGTGTGCACCAGTGTTGGAAAGTCACAGAAATGAGAGAGAATGTGACAGAAGTGGGAACACTGAGACCACACTGACATGTATACAGAGAAATGGAAAAAAAAACAAACAAAACAGCTTGATGAACCAGTCCCTTACTGAGGGCTTTTAGACATAGTTTAGGGGTGCTAAAAGACATGCAACACAATGAAAACATAAATATTTATGTTAAGGTTTATTTCTCTGAGCTCCTATAGTCTACCAATCTTTTCCCCTCTGCATTCCTTCCATTGTTGTCATTTTTATTTTTATTGCTACAGCCCCAAAGCACTGCCTCTGCTCTCTGTTGGCGTGCTGCCCTGGACAGACTTGGCATGGTCCTATCCAATTTGGTGTTTTGCTAAGATGGATATGTTTGCTTTTCTTGCTGCTGACAGAACCCCTCACCTCAAAATAAATGTATAAAACAGCTGAACTTTCTTTCCTCAAGTTATAGATTCAAGATTCAAGTTCAGTACGTTCTAAAAGAAAGTCTTATCAGTGATGAACGATTTTATTATCTTTAAATTATGAAAAAAAATACAAAAAAGAATGCCACTGAAGCCAACTGAAGAAATAATAAATTAATATATACATTTCTTTGATGAAGGGTATAATTAAGGACTTGGCTCCTAGCAAATACCTTCCACAGAAACTTACTTTCTGACATAACATTATGGTTATTCTAGTTACTCATTATAGTTTTCATTATTACTAAGAAGCTCTACACAGCTATGGAAGAACAATAATGTTTCATAATTTCCATACTTTATACATTTCTCATTAACTGGTGAGAAAGAGACCCTTATGCAATATTTTTTATTTAAGAATAAATCAGCTGACGATAATTGTCATATCAGACAGCAAAATTGAAGATTACAGACCTGAAATCTACCAATCACACGTTTAAATCAAAGACCCATTCTTTCAGAACAATTTCAATTCAATTCAATTTTAGTGCCAAATCACAACAACAGTCACTTCAAGGCATTTCGTATTGTGGGGTAAAGACCCTGACAGAAAAGCAAACAAAATATATATTTTACCAGCATCCAATAATAAATAGTCTGTTGGTGACTAAGAACCTATATGATGTTAAATCAGTGTGTTCCTAAATGATATCTTTCAAATAACTGAGATGGAGTGCTTAAGAAAAACCTAATTATGACATCTGAGATTATTTTTGTTTCAGGTCAAAGCTTAATTAAAGTGTGGCTTTTGTTTTGTTAAATATCGAAAATTATTGCATAAACCTAATTATAATAAAATAAAATAATAAAATGAAATAAATAAAATAATGCAACTGTTCACTCTGCAGCAAAAGCTGAATAAGCCCATTTCCTGCACAATTAATTAAGTCATTAAGCTACAAGTTTGTGTATTCTTAACATTTTTTCTGTATACAAACTAAAAAAAAAGCAGTTTATTATATCATTATATTAGTAGTAGCATAACATTAGAGTAATGCATTTTTAAGGAAGAACAAATTTAAAAATTACCTCATATACCCACAATAGAGTAAAAGAAGAGTGTTAATTTAGTGCAGTATTTCTCAAACTGTGGAATCGCTATAAGTGGGCCATGGACAACCAGGTTAAAAACATGAAATCAAACAAAGCTGAATGAATGGTTCTTTTTTTTAGGGTGAAATAAACAAAGTAAAGATTGCTTAAGCTATTGCATTGAGATTTTTTAATTAACCCTCTACGGCATGGTGTTGCCCTCAGGCATCAAACCGTATTTTTGGTGATTACAATGTCCCTTAAAATTTCATTTATTTAATGACACAAGACGCCTCACTGCAATCCTCTCAGGAACTAAATCTGCATGGGACACAGTGCCAGCTGCTGCTAAGACTAATATCATTTTTATACATGTTTAAATTGAAATAAGTAGATTAAAAATATGTGCATGTACATGAATATCAGAACAAGTATTTTTGGTTGTTTAAAGACAGATTTTGATTTCCTTTATTTACTAAAACAGCGCTTTTTGATTCATTGCCTCGGGCGAGCATTACACAGTTAGGCCACTTTGCTTGTTTTAGGTTTTTGGGTGCTTCCCCACTCCAAAACACCTGATTCAAATGATCACCCTGTTATCAGGCACTTGCAGCCTATAATACCCAGTTGGTCATTGAATCAGGTATGTTGGAGCAGGGATTGGGATCACTTTTTGAGAGCAATGATGAGTGATGGGATGTGTGAGCAATCAAACCATGCACTAACATGAACTTATACTGACTTGCAGAAATGAGCACAAGAGCTTTTTATCGGAGGAACGAATGTGATTGGGCAGTGAGGGTCATAGGGTCACTCCCTCAGTGAGGACAATGAACTCAATGAGAGTGACAGTGAGTAAGAGTGGATCCCAGAATCAGGTCTGCGGAACGGTTTTTTCATGCCATAGAGGAATTATCGACTTAAAATTGGATCATTTTTTATTGTTAATGAATGATGAAAATTGTGGGGCATGAACTCTTTTGGCTTCTAAAATGAGACATGCCAGAAAAAGTTTGAGTTAGACAAACACTGACCTTACCTGTATGAAGTATGCATGTATACCCTTACATGTTTGCTCCCATTTGGTACATAACTACAAATTATACGAGTCTCTCCATTGTTTTTTTTTCTATTTGTTTTATCATCAACATGTCTGTGTGTAGTGCTTTTTTAGTGACCCAGGAGGGGCTGAACTGGAGAAGAAATTACTTTTCCCTTGTCATGTTAATATTTAATGGAGTACACAGAAAGCAAACATTAGGATCAGGCAGTTGCAGCTCATAATACCCAGGAAGGGTATTATGGAAAAACATATTCTGTGTGTTGTGGTGAATGGTTGCATCCCCTCTTTATTTGGTTTGTAATTGGACAGCAGTACAGCTTGCAGTTACGTGGGATAAAAAACAAGAGCATTAGAAAAAGAATAATATATGACACAAAGCTAGTAAAACAAGAATGAATACATCTAATAATTTTGTTTTTTGTTGGCACAAGACCATCTCTCCTCCCCTGCCTCTCAAATACAGTGGAACTCTTAGCTCCAAACCATAAGCTCAGCACATTTTTTAATCAGTTAACTGGCTAGCCAGTCAGAACTGAGCTATGGCTCTGTCTACTACCTGCCATGTCAGCCAGGCCACTTTTGCCTTACAGCCCAAAGGGAATAATGGCTGCCCCTTCATCACTGACACTGTCCAGTACAAAGAGGAAAAGATGTATTTAAACTGATGGAAAGAAATCACATGTATATCAGCACACAAGCATACAAATGCACACACAGAGCAATGTCATCTACTCACATCAGCAGATTTGCTGATTTGTTCTTCAGTGGCCCGTTATTTGGTTTGTTTGTTTGTTTTGTTTTGTTTAACATTTTGAAGTTTTAATTATAAAAAAAAAGACTCAAAACACACACAGGTGACTTGACTGTCCTTTACCCTTAAACCAGAGGTGGGCAACATTTTTCTCAGAGGGGCAGACAGACTTAAATAACATTAGCAAAGGGCCACACATTGAACAATTGAATAGAAACATGACAAACATGTTAAAATCCATAAATGAGGCAGACCTAACATGTTGGTTTATAAAAAAGTCTGAACCCCTGTGCCAAACCATGAACTTCCTCTTAGAAAGTATTGAGTTTCCTGTATCTTCTGTAATCACTCATCTGCCTGCTTTCCTGGGCGTTAGGCTGCTTGTCTGTTCTTTACATCACTACCGCTTTCCCAGGCTGTCAATCTCAAAACTGACATCATTACTCTAGTCCAATCATCTTGTTGCCTGGCTTCTTTGAACCAATCAGCCACCACTCTGCATGGTTTAAATCTGTGCTCTCTGTCATTCTCCCTTCCAGACTCTCATTTGTGCAACCCACCTCCTCCCCATTTCTTCCTCATCTCTTCCTCTCAGATACCTCAGTCAGAGCTCCATCCAGACAGACAGGCTCCGGGGGGTCCTGTCTCAAATCCTATCACCACTGGGATTCCATTCTGCCATGATGGGTCATCGGAGTGTGTAATCGCCAAATACATTAATTGATTTCTCTGTCTCAATAAATCGTGTTCAATTCTTCCAAAGGACCTTTCCTTATTTAAAAAATAAATAAATAAATTATATATATATATATCTATATATCTATCTATCTATATATATATATATATATATTTATTTTTTATTTTTTCTCATTCATATACTTTACTTAGGCAGGTTGGGCAGGCGTATTACTGTCAGCCCAAGTATATTTTGCAATTTAGTTTTACTTTTTATCCACCTAGGACAATAACATGATCAGTTTGCAATGGTGCAACACACTCTTATTTTAAAAGTTTAATCGCTGCTGCTAATCAATGAGCCACAGCCCTTTTCTTCTAGTGTTTCCCTATAGTAGCCTCATCAGGCTGTTGCTGAGGCTCACTCATTTCGTGGTTAGACAGACTACAGCTCTGCTTTCTTGGACTGCAGCTGGTGATGGTAGTCCTTCTGTTGTGGTGATCCATTGCAAGATGTAGGGCCACTTTAACCACAACCCACAGCTGGTGTGGAAATGGTTCATGAGCCATTACATTCAGCTTGAGTCCATCCACGGTATGGGGGACTCAGTGAAGAGACAGCTGATTCTTGCCCTGTTATTTATTTCTGTTTAGTCATGAGCAATGCAGAGAATACGCTTTGCATTTTATTTTATTTTTTCTTGAATTAATTCCTTCAGTCCGTTAATGCTGAAGAGTGGTCCCTTGGTTCATTGCATCAACTTCAGATTCAAACCTCTTCATTTGAATGAGTGGGTTTGTTTAAATCTGTGGGCTTTTAAACAGGTTTGTAGTTAGAATAATTTTACCCTGTGATGCTTTTTACACGGATGGAAATAAGTTATGAAACCTTGGTGTCGTGATATTTGCAAACTCAGATAAGAGGGCTTAATATTCAAGTAAAGGACCATCTGAATATGACAATATATGGTATATAATCACACAGCTGGGATAAAAATCTGATACTGGAAGACAAGTAGGATCAAAGCTTTAACACAACAGAGGATACAATTCCAGGTTAAAAGAGAGAGAAGCCAGTTTGGCAATGGCAGTCATTCAACATACAACTTTGAATAATGTGCATAAAATATATGTATGTTTTAACCATAAAAACAGGAAACAGGTATGTACTGTAGGACCAAAAGGGTCCATCAACAACCTGCTGTCCACCTTCTGTAGAGCCAGCTTGGGATGCAACAGTTACACTAGTAGAAGCTGAAACTGTAAGCAGTCTTAGATATAAAACTTTTCACCTAACAATTTCACTGTTGCTTCATCTTTAAAGTAATCCAATGCACATCAAGTTCCAGAAAACAAGAATGGATATAATTTAACCATAAAAGCACTTATTGTTACCTAAAAACAAAGCTTGGCACTTCATTTGCTTTACATGCATTTACAGTTATGCAGAATTTGACAGTTTTGAGTTGTTTCATAGTTGCTCAGGGTCAGCCAGTTTCTGAGTCCATTAAGCAAGATTGGATAATACTGTCAGGTATTCATTCACCAAAATTTACCCATTTACTCATTTTCCACTACTAGGTTGTGATGGAAGCAGGATAATCAGGCAGGCAATCCTGCCTACAAGCTCTGATCATTAGCTTTGTCCTCCAGCTTGTCTTTGTGATCCCTAGGGATTTCCAGGCCAGATGAGAGATGTAATCCCTCTTGCATTCAGATTCTGTTGTGTGTTCATCTTTTAGTTGGATGTGATTATAGCACTTTTACAAGGGTATCCAAGAACATTCCTGATGAGATGCTCAAACCACCCTTAACAGATCCACTTCAAGTTCCTCTTGGACATCTGTGTATTTTTCACTATTCTCTCTTCATCATACAGGGTTTGCATTTTGCTTTCAGTGCACAATTGCCAGCTTTTACTGTCTATACAGATGACACCATTATCTATTATAACAGCTGTCTTCAGCATATGCAGCATTTGAGGACAGTCCTCAAGGCAGCCAGTGCTCATGGCCAACCAAGGAAGTGTGAAATTAGACAGCTAGAGTTGTGCTATATAACACACCCTGAAGTCAGAGCACATATATAGCATATAAATGACATTGTATAATTTGATTGTTTCAAAAGCTAGCTAGTTACTATAGGCACTCTCTATTAAACACTGAGCAACTGCACTAAAAATGTATCTCTTGTGGGCTACGTGGTGCAGATATGGCATTTGAGACTCATATTAAAATAGACATGTAAAGGTCCTTCTTAATCTTTGTTAAATACTTGCACCTTTTCCAAACCAATTATGAAGGACTTTTTACATTTTCAATTTACATTAGTGCACAACACACACAACATATTATTTCTTGCTATCAAGTCAATACTTATCATGTTCTGCTAATTCCTTTTGGAAGTGTTTCACCCCACGAAACAGACTTCGCTATATCAAAATACTTTAAAGTTAGCTAAAGGAGCAAAAACATAAATCATAGTTGCTATTTTTTGAAAAGAGGTCAGCAACCTAAATTGGGTTGTGGGGGAATGTAAGAAGAGATCACTGTTTGAGCTGGAGAAGTTCCAAACTTGAATATCATATTTGGTGTCTTATATGTTTGAAGTGTTTGTTTTTATTATATTTATATTTTTTTTATTTTATCTTGTTTGGATGCAAATGTAGGATGTCTGTAATCATGAAGAAAAAATATTTTAATAAAAATAACTTGACTGGCTTTTCTGATTCAACTTGAAGAAGAGGTTGGGTGAAGTTTGTTTGAACTCCATGTCTACCTTTCACATACAGGAAGATGTGTGGGAGAGACGCACAGAGATAGAGTTGTTTATTTGTATGCTCTTTGTTTGTTCCCCAAATAGTCTTTGTTACGGTTTATCCTTTTGGGTCTGATCTGGTGATATAGGCTGTGAGGAGGAGATGACGACTGGGAGTGGATGAGGAGCATTGTCCTCTGGGACACCTTTTTAAAATAGGCTGACACAAAAACATACAAGGAAGGGTGTTTTTGTACCAGGGGACAAAATCCAGAGTCTTAGTTGCATGTAAAATCTAAAGCTTGTATGAAGCTGAAGCTTTTCAAGTCAGAAAAATTAGGTTTTTCCAAAGTAACCGCCTTCCTCATTAAATGGTAACAGGAAGCAGTGCTTTCAGTGTTTAATTCGACACCTGAGACTTAAGCCAGAATTGAAAAGTCTACGAAAACAGATGAAAACATGATGCTCCTTGCAGAAATTCTTAATGCATTGTAAGTTGAGATGTATTTCTGCATTTGATTTCATTCACATTCTTATTACAAAGTAGTTCAGAGGCCAATCAGAGATGTGCATGAATCCATTAGTAAATATGCACATATTTGTGATTATTGTGTTTGGCAACTTAACATTATGAATCTTTATCTATCCATGGGCAGATTGTAATTTGGGGTTCCTGGCAAAGATACATTTTCATGTAACATTAATGTTCCTGCAGCCAAGGAAACAACAATTTAGATTTTGGGAAGACTATAAAAGAGATGATATTGGAAAATGTTTTTATTGCAGGTCAGTCTTAAAGAAGGTACCATGTGAGAAATCTGTGATGTCAAAAAACATGAAAAGGTAGCTAAGTCTCGTAGGTGGAAGACACATTGCCTCTTTTCGGGGATAGCCATACTCCTAGCTCCCATAATTTTTCCCTCAACATCTTAAAAGAAAAAATCTAAGATGAGAAGCAACCAGTGCGACACAGTCTTTTTTTTTTTTTTTTTGCTGTTTAGAATAAATGTGGCATCTCAATATTTAATTCAAACCCAAAAATATGTTTGTTTGTTTGTTAATTTTGAGAATAAAGTTGAAATGTTATCAATGATTCCAACAAAAAAATTTAATTTTTTGATATATACATTTAGATATACTGTACAAATGTGTAATTCTTTAATAACATTCTTCATTCTTCCAACATGCAGAAAGTAGAATATAAAACCTTCATCTTCTTGAAGAATATTTCCACAATACTTGCCCTCAGCAATAAGTACCAAAATCATATTTACATATTCACAGCCTTTTGGTTGGGAAGGGAAAAAAAACAGAAATGTTTATGAGAAATCCACAGTTGGATTGGTTAAGGAGAGCTTTATTGCTCTGTGAGTGTTTGAAACGCCCTAAATTATCCCTCTTATATACCTGGTTCACCCACACTCCCATATTTGCGTCATACCTATTTTTATTTTATTTTATTTTACTAATGCTTAACAGCATGAATAGGGTTGAGGCACTGCTGCAGTAGAAGGAGCAGAACCAGACCCCTTATTTGATACATGTTTGGACATGTTGAATACAACATATGATCCTTATTTTATCATCCACAAAAGACTTGTATTGTTTACAACACCTTTAATGTTTCTTTTATTGTTGCTAAACCTTTAGTAAGAATAAAGTGTTTGTTATAGTCTTGCTGAAGTCCCTCCTTGAGTAATATGAATGGAGTAATAGTTTTGGACTGTCTCTGGATGTTTGGATCATTTTCTGTAGGAAGTTTTAATTTTTTTCCCACTTATGTCTGTGCACAAAAAAGTGCTAGGTGTTAGGTTTAGAAAAAACACTGTGGTTTGGATGAAAACATGCCCCTTCATAACATGATAATGAATTTAAATGAGACACCAGTTGGTCCTTTACAGGTGTGCATATGTGATGAGTTTGGACTAAGTGGCCCATCTCACTATTTGATCATTCCGAGCCTCAATGTATTGTACTAAGTTCTAGTTGCTGTTTAGTATTTATGAAGTTTGGGGTGCCTTTAGTTTTTTATTCTAGTCCGAGTTTTGAGTCCTTGGTTTTTATTTAGCTTCAGCTTATATTTTGAGCTCGTGTCTTTTGGTCATTTTGTGTTTTACTGTGAAGGTTTATTTTCTGTGGCATCTAATTCTAGTTTTACTTCCTGCTGTGTGATTGTCCTCATTGAATTAAACCATTACTTAAAAAGCCATCATTTTGACCCAGCTGTCTTAGCTAATTATAGGCCAATCTCCAACCTTCCTTTCATCTCAAAAATTCTTGAAAGAGTAGTTGTAAAACAGCTAACTAAACATTTCCAGATGAATGGTTTATTTGAAGAGTTTCAGTCAGGTTTCAGAACTCATCACAGTACAGAAACAGCATTAGTGAAGGTTACAAATGATCTTCTTATGGCCTCTGACAGTGGACTCATCTCTGTGCTTGTCCTACTAGACCTCAGTGCAGCGTTTGATACTGTTGATCATAATATTTTATTACAGAGATTAGAGCATGTCGTAGGTATTAAAGGTACTGTGCTGCAGTGGTTTGAATCATATCTATCTAATAGACTCCAATTTGTTGTAATTTGTTGTATGTAAATTGGGAGTCTTCTTCACACACTAAGGTTAATTATGGAGTTCCACAGGGTTCTGTGCTAGAACCAGTTCTGTTTACATTATACATGCTTCCCTTAGACAGTATCATTTGAAGGCACAGCATACATTTTCATTGCTATGCAGAT
>VUQS01048110.1:0-11282 GCA_015108495.1 Heterochromis multidens | reverse complement strand
TAAAATGTGTAAACATTCACGGAAATACAGTATATAAAGCAAAACCAGAGTTTGTACAATTCAAATGAGCTTGAAAGTCAAAATTTGGTATGAACACCTTTATTCTTCGGCACTGCCTGAACTCTCTCAGCCAAGCTTTTTTATAATTTCTTTCAGTAGTATTCAGGAATAGTTCTTCAGTCTTCTTGAAATACATTCCAAAGCTCTTCTTTGGATATTGGCTGCCCTTTGTTCTGTTAATAATGTTGAGGTCCAGACTCTGATGAAGCCATTCCATGACATATGATAGTGTTCCATTGTGTGTTTTTCTATCCAGGTATGCTTTTACTGCATTACAGCATGTTTGGGATCATTGTGATGCTGAAAATTGAAGCCACTGCCAATCAGATGCTTTCCAGATGGTATTACATGGTGGATCAAAATGTGATGGCACTTTTCTGTGTTCATAATTCCATCAATTTTGACAAGATCCCCAACACCACTGGCCTAAATGCAGCCCAAAACCATAACAGAGCCTCCACCGTGTTTTACAGATGGCTGTGGACACTCACTTTTATACCTCTTTCCTGACATCCTCTGTACATATTGGCAATGATTTAAACCATAAATTTCAAATTTGGATTTGCCAATCCATAAGACCTGTTATGCCTGTCAAACTGTGTTATCTTTGGCATTTTTTGTAGATTCAACTAAAGAAATGAGAACAAATTATGTGATTTTGAGACATGCTGCTAGTAACAAAGTGCCTAAAGATACAATTTAAAATGAGTTCTTTATTAAGTTGTCTGTTATGTGTAGATACAACACTGGCCTTGAGTTAATTGCCTTTTTGTGCTTGAATGATTCATAGGTCAGTGTTAAATGGCTTCACAAATAAAAAAAAATTCCACTGAAAATGGTCAGGTACAAGGACTGGACTTAAAATGAGTGAAGAAGCAGCCAATGTCCAAAGAAAAACTTTGAAGCACCTTTAGAAATCCTGGACAACTATTGCTCAAGAATACCTTGGAAGCATATTATAAGAAATGAGGGGTGACTCTAGACTTTTGCACAGTACCTTAAAATCTGTCTATTTTATAATGACAGTTACCAACTCTCATTCATAAGATTATCTTGACAATCAATTTCAGACATGCAACAGACAGTATTTGTAGCTGCATTGTGTTGTTTACTCCTGTCGGCCCTTTAATGCACTGACATCTGTCTGTTTTGCTCTGCTGTTTTGATAATTCAGGATACATTTCACATATAGTGTTACTCTGGATGTATTTTAAAGGTTGCTGCTAGATTGACACTAAAAATGAAACAAGTTCACAGTTTGTGCTGTAGCCCACAGAGATGCACAGACTCCACTGGAAATGGTGTTTTTACACTTCAGGTTTCCTAATCGACCTGTTAACCACACAGACATGCTTCTGGAGTGAAAATGGGTGTTCTCTAATAATGTGTGAAAGCATTTTCAGTGGTGCAAAATGGATCTCAGAAAAAATTCCATATACTCAACTTGTAGCATAGGGGCTCATGGAGTGTGTATTGTAGCTTTGAGTCTCACTACAGTGTTTCTGTCCCTTTTCCTGATAATCCCAAATGGGACTTAGTTTAAGCAAATGGCATTCTGGTATTTTGGTGTTATTGTCTTACAGGGTCAGTGACAGTGGTAGAAGTACTCTGACCCGAAACAGCCTGAATTTCAAACACACTAGGAATAATCCAATCCCTACGATCTATTGATCATCTGTGTCCTTCATAGATGACTTTGGTGAGAAGCCTGTGAAGTGTTGATGTGGTGTTCTCTCTGAGTTGATGAGCAGTATAATTATACACAGGGCTGTTTTTGACCATGTTGTTGCATTACGCCAGATTTCCACTTGCACTCCCAGAGACTTTGATCTTTTCAGAGCCAAATGGCCTCGTGTTTTTTAGTGTCATTCAGCTTTATTTAACTTTATTCACATTTCTAGGGCCCTAGAATAAGCAAGAAACAGCCTTGGGATTTGGAAACTAACTACAGCCATCGGAAAGTTGTCAGATTTCCTTCTTCGATTGAATGATGAATGGTCAGATTTCATATCTCTGACTTGAAAGCATTTGTAGTCCTCCTTTGGCAAATAAACATTGACAGTTTCCTAGAAACTGTACCTATGTGATTACAAAAGGTGCTTTGAAAGGCATGTTTAATGACAACAAAGCAAGAGTCCCGGTGTGAAATGAAAGCATTTTTTCCTGATAAAATTACATTTCTCAGTGAGACCTGTGTACCAAGATGTTAAGTAGAAGCTGATATGCAGTGTGGTCAGTTAGGGTCAAGGAA
The DNA here is from genome assembly GCA_015108495.1 of Heterochromis multidens. Taxonomy (NCBI): domain Eukaryota; kingdom Metazoa; phylum Chordata; class Actinopteri; order Cichliformes; family Cichlidae; genus Heterochromis; species Heterochromis multidens. The sequence goes on along the minus strand of VUQS01048110.1, from coordinate 8,971 downwards.
CACATGCTTTTCTTTGATGGGAGCTCCATCTAAATTCTGCCGCAGGCATATACTTAATAGGCTTGTGAACTTCAAAGCACCAAATTTGCCTTTGCCCCATGTACGCCATTTGTTTTTAAATCAAAGTTTTAAAAGGAAAAATTCCTTATTTATGTGCACAGTGATGGCAGACAGGCTACCACATAGAGCGACATAAAGATACAAGAAAATGGTGCAATGCAGTCCTCAACCGTTCATCACTATCGCATTTGCATATGACAAAGGCATAATTGGTCACACTTTGTTTGGCCAGCGTATCAACGAGTTATAACAAAATGACATTGTCATTGCTGCAGGTAAAAAGGATAGTGTTGTAAATATTCAGTTTGGAGTTGGGTTGGCTGAAAAAATGGGTTTAAAACTGGTTACTATTACTATTTGTCACATGATAGATAAGTTTCTTGAGTATAAGAATGCTAAGAAGATGGATGGATATAATGTAGTACATGGGAAGTGTGCAAGACAAAATAAACAGCAGCTGTGGCATTGTTTTTCTCCATCATAGTAGAAGATAGTAATGCAGAACTGTATGTTGATGGTTGTAGATATCCTAACACAGAGAGAGATGTGCAAGTAGAAAATAAAAACAAAAACAAAAAATGTGTTAAGTTTTTAAAAAAAAACTGTCAGAGATGGTGCGACTTGATACATCTGTAGAAGCACAAACATATTTATCAGTATGGATTGCCCTTAAGACCTGCTGTTTTTAGGCTTTTCCTAACAATTACTACTTGCTAATGCTTTAATGGTGTTCTGCACGGTTCTATAAATATTCTAAACATGTCGGAGAATGAACAGAGGAGGCGTGCTGATAAGTGAATGTTTAATTGAGGAGAGAGAAAGAAAAAAAAAAAGGGTGTGAATGGATGAATGGAGATCATGTAATGTGGAACAGTCCAAAATTCACCGATCACCTGCTGTTTCCACATTAGAGTATGGCTCCCTGGTTTCATGAGCTTTTACATAACTAAAAAACTTCACGAAATAATTGCAGTGCTGACTTTTGTTCAAATGTGTTATTGAGGCTGTGCATAGAGTAAAACTGTTTGTAGCTATTTAGTTATGAATAGTTCAATGGTAAGGCTTCATCCACGCACTCTATATGATTGTGCCAAGGGCACTGTGATGTTCCCTTTGAGTTTGGCTTTTGTTTAGTACATTGCTGGGTGCTGACCTTATTAACACAGAATCTGGCTTCAGCTTGACTTCATCAAGGCAACCTAGACCCAGGACCCTATTAGTATGCTAATAAAGTCACTTCTCTAATGACTAATTAGCAATTCAGCGGATTTTGTCTTTGCTCCACTAGTACACACAAATAAGTGAAATACTATCTTAGCATGCAAGTCCACAAACACATGCAGTGTTAATAGTTTGCACATTTATTTTTCATGTTTCTCATTGCTGGCAATTTGTTTGTAACTTTCCCTCCTTCCCTGTTTTGTCCAGGTCCACCTTAGTGTAAAGAACTGATTAATAAGTTGTATGAAATGCGGTGAAAATATGAGGAATGCTTAAGCAGAGTTAATATTGGATTATTTGGTTTTCACTTTCACCTTTTGAGTCATTGTGAACAAAATTCTTTTATCAGCTTGATTGATGTTTAATATATATTCATAGAGTGACTGTTGGGGCACTGCTACAGCAGCATATTCCAGACACTTATTCTACAATGGTGTATTATTGTACTGGACATGTAACACGTGCTGAGTAGCATGTCTAACCCTTGCAATCTCTTCTTCTTCAGTACTCAGCGGCCTCTGCTCCAATGACTGCCCTGAAGGTGTTAAGGTAAGATTTGTTTCTCCACTTTTCTAATGATGACTTTTAAAAAAGGTGTTATCTTATCTGTCTGACCACTGAGATGTCTGTCTGTCTGTCCATTGCACTTATCTTTGCATACGTCATCATCATCCTCCAGAGTCTGCACTCAGTAATCTATAGCAGGAAGAGAGATGGTGCAGCTGCTGGCCAAACTTTACATCTGTGTAGAGGATCAACTTTATATTCAGGAAATTAGGAAAGAGGATTTGAATGGGTGATGTGCATTTAAGCTTTAGAGCAGCATAAGCTCTTCTTTATATGTAAAGTACCTATCTTTTAATGCAGCCTGAGAAATGTACAAAAAATGAAAGAATAAGTTTGGTTTCCTTCAGTAGTAGTACCAGATACATGCCTGTTTATATTTGCTTTTTCATAATGTAGACAAGTTACAGACCTTCATAATAAATTTATAACAGATATCGATACCTGGTTAACTCCCTGACTACATTATGTAACTTTCTGACATATCCAAGGCTTCATGTTTGTATTGATGTGATGAGGCCGGGTACTTCTTATCAGTTTGGTACATACTGGCTTCCACAAAGTTAAATTCAGTATTTCACAGCTTTTGCAGAATGTCTTAAGCTATATTTGTAGCTCTATAGTTTACTCACCCAGACTTGATCATGAAAACATCATCAAAAAGTAAAAGGAACAAATGGCAAAATGTGCAAACTATGTAAAAATAGAGGTAACAACAGGGGATTATCTTTTGTGTTTTTCATTTGTAAGACATTGTGTAATATCAAATGAAGGCTTTTGAAATCCTGATGCAATAAAGCAGTTTTAGGACCTTACCAGCTGTTCAGACTGATAACAGCTTTGCATAAAAACATTGATGGGCTTCTTGTTTTAGATACTGGTGAGAAAATGTAGTACAGTCCCAGAAAGCCTGTTTGGCATTCCCATTACAAGGTAGTCTACTAAGTACTGATAATGTTCCCCTGTACTTTTTATTGGACAACACAGCACATTACCAGATAAAGTTGCACTGAGGCAAAAGTTGAGTGGGGTTGTCTTGATCCTTTTGGGAAAGCCCTGCATTATCTGATGGCTGCTAATATAATTCCATTGCAGAATGAAAGCCCTTGCAGCTTCTGTTACCGCTTCTATAACTGTAACAGACTCCAGTCTGCATTATAGCCTGTACCTTTCATTGCTTATCTCAAGAATTGCACTGCTTTGCATCAAATGATTACCAGGTGGAAGTTCAGTATCATTTTCACTTCTCCCTGTTTCTCTTTTTGTCCCTCTCTTGCTTTGCATAACAGAAGTTAAATAATTTTTAAATGTCAGGGTTTTTTTTTTTCATTATTTCAATTCCTGCGTCTAGGGCCTCAGTCACACAGGCCTAGAGACTGGTCGGCAACCTCCGGTCACTAGGGAAAAATGTGCATCCCCGACCAGTTGGCAAGTGGTTGCGGAGGTTGCTGGCTGCAGGTGAAATCAGTCCCAAAGTGAGTGCAGCACCAAATACATCCTTGGGATTACTTTGATCATTTGCAGATTGCCGTGGTTGCTTGCAATTTGGATGGAAAACACTGACTTGTCTGCAAACACTCACCATTTATTCTCCGAGCAGTAGTGAAACTAACCGGAGTGTGACACAAACCGGAAACAGATCGCTCTCCGTCAAAGTAAAAGTTGTGCCTTACGGCTGAAACCAACACATTTCAGAAGGCTCAGCTTTTACTTTAAACGCAAAAGTATCTGTTTCTAAATTGTGACACATTTTTCAGTTTGACTGTTTAGTGAGTAGTTTGCGAGTGCTTGCAGACGAGTCAGTATCTTCCATATTAACTACTGGTGACCTTGGCTTCATGCTAGCAACCAAAGCAAATCAGAAGGTTTTCAGTGCAACACTGTATACCTCTTTGCAACCAATTTCATGCTAGCGACAGCCAGCAACCACTTGCTAACCAGTTGCAGAAAACACACTTTTCCTTAGTGATAGGTACCGGGAGTCACAGATTCTAGGCCTGAATGGAGCATTAGCAATCAATGCATAGAGACTGCCAGCAACAACTCACAGCTAGTTGGGGAATATACATTTTTCCCTCATGAGTGGTGTGGTTGCCAGGCGGTTGCCGGCTGGTCTCTATGGCTGTGTGAGTGCGGCCTAACCCTGGATGTATGGAAGATTGTACCACTTTGAATGAGATACAAGGTTTTTCTGATATATTAACTGTTAAAATGCCTTTCACTTTTAGAGTAAAAACAACTTATTTATGGAGTAGATTGCTTTAAGTACCCTTTAAGAATCTAATCATCACATGTAGGTGGACAAAGAAATAAACAGAAAAAAGACTGAAATAAAGCAGCCACTAACATCACTACTTGTATTCCCTTTTACTAGTGGAAAGCCTTTTGCAAAACACATTAACTTTGACATCAGCACAGGCTGCTGGTGTTAGAGTTGTTTTTGTTTTCTGTCTGTCTACTCTTCCGCCCGTTTGTTGTCTAACTGAAAGGTATGATGAATGCTGTAGACGAGTGGAGCTCGTGGCTGTTTCTACTCCTCTCCTCTCCCATCCATCAAACTCCTCTATCTTTCATTTCACTCTCCCACTCCTCTTCTTCTTAGTCACACCTCTCTTGTGCTGCCTTTCTTTCTCTAAGCCCACTAGTCTGCTCCTCCATGGCTTTCTCATCGCAGTCTGTCTTTCTTTTTTCTTTTTCTTTTTTTTTTTTTAAACCTCATTTCTATTCCTCTCTCACCCAACTGCTGAGTGTCACAGCATAAAGGGCCAAGTCTCCTTGCAGCGTGTATGTGTGCGTAACAGGCTCATGATTAGCTGATGTAAAGCGAAGGATGGCGCGACAGATCTCTTCATTAGTTGTCATCCCTTCATAATGAAGAGATAATATGAGAGATGAGTATCCACCCACACAGGCACGTAAACATGCAACCGTCACACTCATTTATGCTCAGTCAAATCAGCTCGGTCAGACCTTTGCATGTTACCTACTAGTGAAAATAAAACTGAAGAATGACTCAAGGTCACTGGTGCCTGTATCACTCTTCCACCCCACCCTGATTGTTTCTCTCTGTCCTCTTTTTCACCTTCACTGACAGATAGTTGATGTGAAAAGATAATGCAAAATATCAGCTGTTGTCCGATGTCTTATATGTGTTTTTTCACAGCCTTTTGGTGTGAACCAGCCAGGGCCCTATGTCATGTATACCACAGTGGACTCTAATGGTTACCTGAAAAATGCCTCAGGTAAGACCTTTCTTTTTTTTGTTGGTGGGATAGCCAAAAAAACCCTTTATTTCTCTGATATGTCACCGCCTGAGCTTTAGTATACAAGCAGCAATTATACCTAATACCTATTAATAACTTAACCTTCTGACAGTGACAGCTGTTACCACAGGTGTTTTTGGAGGATATTGGAGAAAGTAGAGACTTTGAAGAAGAGGGGCATATTGATTTTTATTTTCTTGCTTTGTCCTTCTATAAGTGAACATAGCCTTTAAGACTTTTAGCCTCAAAGACACAGGCTGAAGTAGAAAGGGCAGCTGAAATCATCTAAAATATAGTGCTTCACAAAGGTTGCTGTAAATGAAAGGAAAACAAATGAGTTTGATCATTCATTCAGTTGATGCTTCTTGAGTGTGTGCACTGTTCAGTCAGTATATGTTTCCAAGTAATTTAAGGCCTTGCCGAAAGCTGAATTATTGTTGCATTGCTCACATTCGTACTTATAAAAAGCTGTAATATATCTATGATAAGCTGTGGGAGAGAATTTAACATTCATTTAGCACCTTTCAGCTTTAAGCTGTTATTCCAAGTTTACCAGTATTATGACTCAAATATGAAACCTAGAGTTTACTGCATTGGGTCTGTCTGTGGGATACAGATTTCTTATACTTTGTGGAAGACTATCGTAGAAAAATACTGTGAAAGCTTGCAAAACACTCCGGGCCCTGTTTCTCCTCTGAAGTACGTTCCTTGCTGAAGCAACACTCAGAAAGCTGTAGTTTCCTCTGTTTTTTTTTCTTTTTCTTTTTTTACTTTAGATTTAAGTCCAAGTTACATGTCTTTCTATAAAGCGCCAGCATCACAAGACAGCTGTTTTCTTGTTGCTGTTTATTTTGTCATGCTGCATCACCTGTCATGCTCCTTATATTTATTACTTCTTGAAATATACGTTCATGATCATATGAGTTCATAGGGTTTGTTTGTTATAAGTGGAGCTGGTTAGGAGAACTGAATTGAATTTCTGTTGCCTACTGACAAACAGCTCCACGTCATGTATATTCAAAGGGTTATTCCTTGTACATTTCACTCTATCACATAAACTCCTCTTTAAAGTCATGTCCATAACTACTTGACAATAACACAGTTTTTGTAATTTTGCCTCTGTACACCACCCCAGGGATTTTAATTTAAGGGGTTTAACAAAAGTATTGCATTAACTGTTTGTTAAGCATTAACAGCTCAAAAGTAATTGGACAAATTAAGAAAACTTTAAATATAGGGATTGCTTTTATTACTTGAATGAAAATCCTTTAGATGTCACCAAATGCTGTGTTTCCTCCCTTGAGATGCTCTGCCAGGCCTTTACTGTAGCTGCTTAAGTTGCTGCTTGTTTGTGGGTCTCTCTGCATTCACTTCTGTATTTAATAGCTAAAAAAGCATGCTCTATTGGTTTACGATCAGGTGACTGACTTGGCCATTGAAGAATATCCCATTTCTTTGGCTTGGTTAGGAGAACTGAATTGAATTGTTGTTGCCTATTGACAAATAGCTCTTTTTCATGTACAGTATGTTCAAAGGACTATTCGTTGCACAGTATGGCTACAAATGTTTTTGCAGTACGCTTTGTTTCTGTCAGGTTCCGTCTGATCAGTTTTGCAGCATTTTGCTGAATCTTAAGCAGAGAGTATAGTCCTATACACTTCAAAATGTAATCTGGCACTTCTATCAACAGTCACATCATCAATAAACACAAGTTACCCAGATCGACTGGCAGCCATACATACCCATGCCATAACACTGCCTCCACCATGTTGGACAGGTGACGCAGAATGCTTCAATCATGAGCTGTTTCTCTCTCCTTCTCTCCATACTTTTCTCTTCCCATCATTCTGGTACAAGTTAATCTTGGTTTCTTCTTTCCAAAGAATGTTTTCAGAATTGTGCAGGCTGTTTTAGATGTTTTCTGGCAAAGACTAATCTGGCTTTCTTGTTCTTGTGTGTAACCAGTGGTTTGCAACTTGTTGTAAACCCTCTGTATTTCCATTCATGATGGTGTCTCGTGGCACGCCTACCTCCTCTGGAGTGTCTTCACATTTAAGAATGCACCAGACTGTCTTTGGTCACTCAAAGCTTATCCTATCTCTCCGACAGGTTTATTTTGGTTTTTCAGCCTAATGTTGGCCTCCTTTGCGTCAACATCTCTCTAGATCTCATATTGACAGCTCCACTTGGAATCAACTCCAGATATTCTGTTTGCTTAGTTTGTCATGAAATAATGAGGCAATAGGACACACCTGGACATGAAACTGTTTATCAGCCAATTGTCCAATTACTATTGAGCCTCTGAAACTGTGGGAACAGGGCATACAAATTACTCTCTAAACAGTTAATGCAATACTTTTTTAAACCCCTTGAATTAAAGTTGAAAGTCTGCACTTGAATCAGATCTTGACTGTTTGATTCAAAATCCACCATGGTGTTGTCAAGAGGCAAAATTACAAAAATTCTGTCCTTCTCCAAATACCTACAGACCTGAGGGTGTGTGGTATTTTATTACTGCCAGTTGAAAACCTTTTGACTCCAACTTTATTGATTATAATGCTAAAACCAGTAGGATCACTGGGTCTCGTTAGGTTTAGAAATTTCTGCAACCCTTGAGGTAACATACTCTACCCTACTCTACTACTCAAGACTAATAAGGATAGAAGTGTGGAGAGAGACTAATGCATAGAGAGATAAGGAGAGGCACTGAGGATAGCAATGCTGTGCTGTATTAGCTACAGTTAACATAGTTGATGTTACATTGTGGGAAGGACAGAGAACTGGAAGAGGACAAGATGCACTGACAGCCTGGGGTCAGGGATATATATAGTCTGTGTGGATTCCTGTGTGCAACATAATTCATTTTTGTCAGATCTCATTGTTTCATTTGTCTGTTGGCACAGTTGGAGTATATACATATTTAAAAAATGAGTGGTCATCTCACAGTCTCACATCATCATTATTTCACCACCATTAGACAGCTATAAGCTCCTGGCTACAAAACTGTGCTAAAACTAATCTTCTAATAGCTGCAAAGTTTTTAGTTTGGTGCTCTCTGTCTCAGCCCAAAACACAGAGTGGACAAAGATTCACACTAGCTCTCCTGTATTTAGCTGTTTCATTCCTTCTCCACACATTCCACTGTTTTAAAATATGCAGTTAAATGGGCATAGAGAGAAACAGTGAAGAGGGAGGTGTGGGGGAGAGAGGGGTGCCACCTGCTCTCATACCCACTGCAGAGAAGATACAGAGAAGAGAGTGATACAGAATCCCACTTAATGTGGAGGCAGTGACAGTTTAAAAAAACACTCTAAAGTTAGACCCTGCAAAGGATCTAAAAATGTATATTCAATTCAATTCAATTTTATTTATATTGCGCCAAATCACAACAAAAGTCGCCTCAAGGCGCTTTATATTGTAGACCCTACAATAATACAGAGAGAAGACAAAACCCCAACAATCAGATGATCCCCTATGAGCAAGCACTTGGCAACAGTGGGAAGGAAAAACTCCCTTTTAACAGGAAGAAACCTCCAGCAGAACCAGGGAGGGGCAGCCATCTGCCGCGACCGGTTGGGGGTGAGGGGAGGAAGACAAAGACATGCTGTGGAAGAGAGCCAGAGATTAATAATAACTCATTAAATGCAGAGCGGTGTAAAAACACATGGTGAGTGAACAGAGGTGAGAGAAAGAGAAACGCTCTGTGTATCATGGGAAACCCCCAGCAGCCTAAGCCTATTGCAGCGTAACTAAGGGAGGATTCAGGGTCACCTGATCCAGCCCTAACTATAAGCTTTATCAAAAAGGAAAGTTTTAAGCCTAATCTTAAAAGTAGAGAGGGTGTCTGTCTCCCGAATCCAAAC
>VUQS01048099.1:0-11765 GCA_015108495.1 Heterochromis multidens | reverse complement strand
AAATTTTTTTTTATAAAAAAAATAAAAAAAAAAAAAAAAAAAAAAAAAAAGAAAGAAAGAAAAAAAAATGCACTACTTGGACCAAAGCCAGGGAAGGAAATTTTTTATTCACTCAAGGCTTTTGGTTTCCTAAAATACAACTTCAAAGTGTTTTCAGTTTTAGAAGGAGACACAAAGTTTGCATTAAAAAATAATTTTTTTAACATGAAGAATTTTGTTTAAAAATATTTAAATAGGAATATAAAATGGTGAATAGCACCTGCAGAGCCAGCAACCCCTACAGTGCAACTCTATCAAAATGATATTCAACATAAGGGTCTTGACTCTTATTTTTTTTTATACTGCAGTTCCATTTATCTTTTTTTTTATTGAATGCTATCTCAGAACTGATCATTACTAAAATTGTAATCCATAACCCATTCATCATGTTACACCCTGCATTGTTATGAAATTTGTCTATATGGAGCAAAGGAGTTTCACAATGTGGTGCCAATTTGTGTGGTTTGATCCTAACTTCCTTACATTTTTTGTGCACATGATAATCCAAACTATAGCCATAGTCAGCAAGGTCACTGAGTTCTTTACAGAGAGAAGTTTATATCCACTGCCTGCAGCCACAACTGCTGAGGCTCACAGTGTTGACTCTCTTTTCGCTCTCTCTCTGGCATGTCATCCTTATGCTGCCAAGGAGCATATGGTTATGTGCTGACATAGTAATTATATATATTTCCACCCCCCATCTTTTATTTTCTCTCACAGCTTTTTTTGTATGTGTTAACTTCTATGTAATCCAACATGAAAAGGGCTCATGTCGCAAGTTATTGCCAAAAACAATCAGTTAATATTAAAGTTATGTAACTTCAGGAACTACTAAATACAATCAAGACTATTAAGCTCTGTGTTGAATGAGCCTAACAGTGTCTTTAGTCAGTGTCTTTTACTGACATGAGTAAATTTCAGTATAAATATCTGTTTTGCCATAACCAGTAAATTCAAATGATTATAGTTGTAGTGTTAAAAGTCTGCAAAAAAAGATGAATAAAATAATGTAACTTTATTGTAAAGTTAAGTGCATATGTTTTTTAAATGTAGTGGAAACTTGTAGGAATATAAAAATGTGGAGATGTTTTGTCATATGTTGACATCAATGGCGTGTATAAGCAAAGAGTTTGTTACAGTTGATCCCTCCAGAAGGTGGTGAATTATTCACTGTTTGGTTGGCAGGAAGCCTGGGTTGCGATGAAAGCCCTGGCTTCCACCCCAGGAGGGATAAGGGCTGGGAGGGAAACAACTCACAGATCCCTGCCTTTCACCGCTTCCCAAGCAGTGAGCTAGTTTAGCATAGTTAGTGGTCTAACAGCAGTTTGTTCATTAACAGTCCCTTGCTGGCTGACAACATGTGGTCACTGTCAATTAGAAAGAAGTGACAAAAGAGGAGGGATTGTAACTGTTGGGTGGAGAAGAATCATTAGGGCGAATGATAAATGCCAAGAAGTCCAGCAGTAATATCTAAGGAAAGCAACTGATGGGATCAGCTGTGGTCATTGGCTAGTACTGTTATGTATTCATGAGTGATAAAGGCCAGTCACTGCAATTAAGGCAAAACTGTAAATATAGGATTCACTGTGAAGCTATTTCAAAACAGATATTTCTTCATGTGTTGCTGTGATGATACCAAAACATCACCTCCAAAATTTACCAAAGTATTCTTTTGATAATTGCTTCAGTGTTCTAAAGAGGTTTCCCAGATAATGTAAGCAGTGCATTTTTACCACAGATCTTATTTATTTCAAATTTCTTTATTGGAAATCATTTTTTAAAATTAACATGCCATGTCAGATTTTTTTTGTTTTGTTTTTGTATAACAGTACAGTATCTAAGACACCACTGGAGAAGAAGAGAAAAAAAATTGCCATTTAAAACTAATCAAAGCTGCAGATATTTTTTTTAAACTTCAGTTTCCACTTGTAGAATTTTAGGTACAGAGCAGGTTGATGTCACACAATCTAATGGTAGGCAGAAACAGCTATTTTTAGCGTTTCAAGTAGGTTGTTGATATTGATTTCGAGGAGGATAGCATAAATCAAGCATTAACTTTCATTGCCTTCCATCTGGATAAGAGGTGTAGACATATTAGTAGCTGTGCTTTACCATTAACTTACAACACATCAGTGGGTGGAAACTGGTCCCAGTTGTATGGAAAATAACCTTGTTTTGTTTATGAGCAAGTGCACTTTAACACACCTACAACTTTCTTACGTTTTCTCTGACATATAATATGTAAATGAATATGTAAATATTATCGTGGATGCGCATTTGCAGGCAGCCAGAAACATCTGGATGAACAAAGTGTCTTTCAGTGCTAACAGCTTCCTCCGATTAGCAGTGTATCCACCTGTTTACTTCTGTTTAGCCATTCAACCCCCCTTACATACAGTCCCCTTCACATCTGTGACACTTTTGTGAAATGTGTGCAGACAAAAGGAAAAGCTGCTTTTACTTAACACTTACATGGCTGCAACAAATTGTGAATTGATTTAGAAATCATTCTGACTAAGAAACATTTAAAATTTTGATCTTTATTGTTTGTTTCATTTTGTGAACGTGACCCTCTCTAGGAAAAACAGACGCGATGCAGCTGACTTGAATTCAATTAGCTACAATGAATCCAAAAATGGCACATTTTTTCAATGTGGAGAAAAGAAAAATCTATAAAAGATCCTCGGAAAAGTTTTCAACTGCTGCTGCAGCATAATCCACTTTTCCACACGCCTGGTGAGTTACAAATGTTCATAGCTTTTCCAAAATATGGATAAATACACTGTGTCATGCTGTTGCAATCCTGGATACTCTGAAGAATTTTGGTAACTCTTTGGGACATATTGAGCACACAGATGGACAACAGAAAGGGGATTTAAATGCAGAAGGCTTTTGAGAAGTTTTAATGGATTTCTTCTTTTTTTTTAATACCACATTAATATTTGTCAACATAGATGCATGCAAGAAATTACTGAATTTAAAAATACTGCTTGCAGTGAAAAACTTGTTGAGGTGCTTTGTATTTAAGTTACATCCTAATTTTTAGCAGCAGTACTTTAAGCATTTGCAGAGCCTCATACTAAACTCAGGTCAGACTGAAACAACCATTTCTGAACATTCTTATTTTTTGCAATTTATTTTCATAAAAATCAACAAAAATGTCAACAATGAGCCTTTATTTTAGGCAACCACATTAGAACATTTTAAATATCATTCTGTAAAGTCTCAGTCACACACATACATTTAAACACATTCAAGATCTCAACATCTCACTGACGCACACGTGCACCCACATTTTCACGCTTACATCCACACATCCGCACACACAAAGCCTTAACCCCCACAGAGAATCTAATCATCACTAGCCGAAACATGTAGTTCACCTCCTTTGGGTAAGAGAAAACCTCCCTAAATAAGAATGGCTCTGTAATGAGATTTTTCTGATGGATCTTCAACGTCGAGACTGACCTTGTTCAGCACCTTACCCTCATTTAAGCCATAAATCCATCTGAACCATCAAAATGGAAGAGTTTTAATTAAATGTGTGATAGCAAAATTGGAATACTTATCTAGTTTTTTTTTTTTTTTCATTTTCCCCTTTGAGCTCAAATTCCATTATCTTTGTCTCAAGAACTGTCAACACATCAAAATTTCACCTCACGCGACAGCACTTTAATACTCTTTTTAAAGGGAATGACTGCTGCTAAGATCAGGAAATTAAATGCTCAAAGCATCGTGCTGTAATCCCAAAAGCATAGCAACAGTCAAATAAACTCCACCTTTCTTCCCTTACAGAGGAATTGTTGTTATTTTTTTTATCACTGAACCAGAAAAAAGCATGAGTATGACATTTTCTACATTGTTAACAAGCCAGACTACATGCCATTGCTTTTGGCAAGAGTTGTCCTTTGTGTCTACAGAAGGCAGTCCAAACCCTACGTACTGTACATCAGCTCCTGATATAACCCTTAACTCAAAGCTAGAGGGGGATAATGTTACTGATTTCTGCATCAGTAACATTAAGATTTCAATTACATAAAAAGGGTCTGGTTTAGATATATATGTACTGTCTTTTAGCATAAATAGAAATATTATTTAAATTAAGTCACATGTTTTATGTATGCATCTAAAATACCTCTAATTTAAGTAGATTGCCAGCGATTCCCATTTTTCCACTTTCAGTCCACATTCCTTCCTTTCCCTGCACTGCCCATGTAGTCAACATTAAAACAATATGTTTTACATTCATTCAAATTCATTTATCATTATTCAGTAGTGTATAAGAGGTGATTAACATTTGCAGGACTCCTCTAGAATCATCCTATTCTTTTCTCTCCCATCTCCATGTCTTCTCCTGATGCCCGCTGCCCCTTGGAGCATGTAAATCTCACCAGTAAATATTTCATTAGGGTCACACAGAGTCCCCGCCCCCACTTCTCTGGTGAGGTTAATAGAATTTGGAGCGTGTCTTTGTCATCACGATCAGTCTAATTAAATCAGACGAAGGATGATTGCGGTATACACTCAGTTTACCTGCTTACCTACTGCCATACTTTCCAAAGACACTGAAGGAAAAGATAAAGAGGGTCTGCCCTGGTAATTGATGCTAGAGAAAATCCGAAATTGCTCTCAAGATAGGTTTAAGGCTGTTTGAGCAGAATGTTAAATGAAAGAACCTCGACTAATGGCTCTAACTAGTCATTTAGACAAAAGTGTCTATTCTTTTGTCAGTGTTTCGAAAGCTATTAGATAACTGTGCTTAGGTCTAAATACAATTGATGATCCAAAAGTCGCTCATCACTTCCACTGAGCTGTGGAGAGAAAACACTGATTTGCATGTGACAGTGATTTATGCAGTGCAATAAACTGCTGCAATACACCAGGTTTTAATCCTGCTTTTTCCTTTGCATTACAACTTCTGTAAGCTATTGCAGGACCTCCGAAACAAGTAAGCATTTATTAAATGTATAATGGTTTGCTTTAAACTTACCAACTGTATTACAAGTATTGGTCTAGAGGGTTGGTCAGAAAGGTAAATGGACTGGTACTGTATATAGCACTTTTCTACTCTAACTGAGCACTAAAAGCACTTATTTCTACAAGCCATATTCCCACAACACACAGAGACACTTTCATACAGCACTTTATTCTATGCCTTTAAGTGCTTTCTAACTATCATGTACACATTCACACTCTTAAGGGTTCAGTATCTTACCCAAGGATACTCCGACACCACCTCAAACCACCGACCTTCAGATTGACAGACAAACCATTCTACCTCCTGAGCCACCATCCCTGCCTTCCCAACCAAAAAAAAGAAAGAAGTTTTAGGTGACGACCAGTTCTGTTGTTCTTGCATTGTTTTGGTCCATGGGTCATTTGAACACAATATTTTCTCAGTTTTTCCACAGTAAAAGAGGAACTCCACAATTTTTTTTTCCCCTATTAAAGTTATCATATGTGACAGAGATTGTATAAACTGATTTTTGGATCCAGGGAGGCCTCATTTGTACTTGTGAGATTTGTCTCTGCTATCACTGTCTTCTCAGGGGTCTGACTAAGGGTTCTCACCTGTTCCTCTGTGCCTGTATGCCAAAGGTTTGTTCTGCTTTAAGATCTTCTAATGAGAGTAATGCCAAAACCAAGCATCAGGGAATAACATTTCATATGTGGCAAGCATGTTCAGATGAACTTGATTTGTGTGTAGACTCACAAAAGTTAGAGGACATTCATTAACAGCACCTGCTCATTGTGAGGCTGATACTGGGTGAAAGGCAGGGTACACCCTGGATATTTCCCAGTAATTATTTACTCTTTTAAGCATATTAACCATGACACATTAGATTCAGCCATGTAACTGCTGACAGAAAACAAAACACTTTAATGAGAGGAATATCCCCTCCAAAACTATCAAGGGGTTGGTCATCCATTATCAAGGCTACTAGAGGTTAGGGAAATGAGAGGAGAAAAATTCTTGAGGGAGTAATCTAGCTGTTTTATTTTAGCAGGAATAATCCAAGGGAGACAGTTTTAATTTCCAGATGCCCCACAGCAGTGACCCAAAATTAATTGTTCCTTTTGCTACAGAGGGAGTTTGCTACAGAGGGAGACCCCTTGAGACAGACAGGGGAACATAGAAAAAAAAATCCTGGGTAATTACACAAGTGTAGAGCACTCTTCTATGGAGTGAGACTCTTGGTGGCCATGGATTATATGACAGAGCTGACCCAAGGCTAAGCAGGAGAGAATTAAAGTGTTGACTGCAGAGGCTGAGAAGGCCCTGTAAAATCAGCAGTGGCAGCAGCAAATTAAGTATGTGTTAAAAAATGAAACACTATTCATTGTTTGGTTTCATGTGTTGTGAAGATGCTGGAAATGTTTCAATTTTACACAGGCAGACACAGAGCAGAACCTTCTCCCCTCACAAAACATCTGTGAATTGTTGCTGTTTACATTACTTTAAGGTAGATAGTCCTATATCATACACTCACTTCATTTAGTTAAAACCTTGCTAGTACTGGGTTCGACCCCCTTTTGCATTCACAACTTCCTTAATGCTCTGCGGTATATAGATTAAATAAGGTGCTGGAAACATTGCTCAGATTTTGATCCATATTACCACAATAGAATTACACAGTTGTTGCACATCCATGACGCAAATCTCCCATTCCACGACATCCCAAAGGTGCGCTATTGGATCGAGATCTGGTGACCATTTGTGTACAGTGAATTCATTGTCATGTTCAAGACACCAGTTTGAGATGACTTTGTGACATGGTGCGTCATTCAGCTAGAAGCAGCCAACAGAAGATGAATACACTGTGGTCATAAAGGGATGGACATGGTCAGCAACAATACTCAGATAGGCTGTGGTGTTTAAACAATGTAAACGATGCTCAGTTGGTGCTAAGAGGGCCAAAGTGTTGCCAAAGTTGATACAAGCCAGGATGGATCCATGCTTCATGTTGTTTAAGACATATTCTGATCCTACCATCCAAATGTAGCAGCAGAAATCGAGACTCATTAAACCAAACATTTTTCCAATCTTCTATTCTCCAATTTTGATGAACCTGTGCAAATTGTAGCCTCAGTTTCCTGTTCTTAGCTGACAGGAGTGGCACCCATTGTGGTCTTCTCCTACTATAGCCCATCTGCTTCAAGGTTCAACAACTGTGTTCAGAGATGCTCTTCTTCATACCTTGGTAAATGTTCAGACCAGCCTGTCTGGCAACAACAATGCTACCACATTCACAATCAGTTAAATCACCTTTCTTTCCCATTCTGACACTCGGCTTGAACTTCAGTTCAGTTCATGTTGTCTTGACCAAGTCCACATGCCTAAATGCACAGAGTTGCTGCCACATGATTTGATATATGCATTCATGAGCATTTGAACAGAAATAAATAATAAAGTGGCCAGTGAGTGTATATCAGCCAAAAGCAAGAAGTATTTTAATGACCCCAAATCCTTTTATAGTGTTTTGAATTCTACTAAAATATCACAAAGACACTGTACATGGATGTACGCACATTGTTAATTTGAAGAAATGCACCATGGAATTTTCAGTTTCTCTTTCCACCTGCATATGTATCCTTTGCATCCACTAATTAAATCCACTCAGAATAAACAGATAACAAACAACCTGTGATTTTTTTTTTATTATTATTTCATGAAGACTAATGTGCCTAATTTACATGAGGTGGTGGAAAATGCAAACAAGAATGCACAAAAGGGACTTTTATTTATTGACTTAAGTTCTTCTGTAGAGCCTGATTTGTGCAAAAATGTTTTTCAAGTGCTTACAACCAAGGATCTGTTTTTATCTTTCAGGACCCTCTGACTGACTCACATCTATTCAGTCATACAGTCATTGTTGTTAATGAGTAAAACACAATGGGAAAAAATAGATGCTGGCAACTCAAACTATCACTCAAGTACCAAGCTTTTATGGCAAAAGAAAAACTCTATCCAGACATTACTACTGTGATGCACTGCAATTACTGAACTCTCCAACAAATCCCCCAAAATAAACAACAAAATGCAGTTTTTAATTGCTTTCCAAAACAACACAGATAATCCATTCAAAGTGACATTACTTCAGGTGTGCTGTGCCGTCCTACTTTAAAAATCAAAGCTAAAAAATGATATATTCATTTGAATTTTCCAGACATGGCTACAATTAAAAGAGTAACATGGTAATACTTAAAAGAAGAAACACTAAGAGTGATTTGTCATTGTCAGTAAGAAACAGCAAACAGTTGTCTACTATTTAAAATTATAAATCATATCTGATTATCAACCAGGGAGGCTATTGCGTGACTGTGGCTGTGTTTATTTCTCATACAGTTTTGCTTTTTTCTTTAACTATTTTGAAAAAAAGCCTATTGGAAACTAAACTAGTGCAGAATAGTCATCTCCCCTTCCTCTTATTGCAGCTGTAATAAAATTTCCCGTCACTAGAATAACAGATCTCGTCCATTTCACATACAAACACAGCCTACTTCATCAGATTTACTGTGCCAACAGCTTTCAAAGTCAACTACTGTGGGACCATCAAGGGAAGCTTTCCTGCCTTGTGTGTTTGTGCATGCATGTATTTGTGTGCGAGTGCTTTAAAGTTGGCTGGGTGCTCTATGCTTATTGCCTTTGAGTATTACTCTTTTTTAGGGTCTCTCCTGGAGGGTGTAGTGCACTATTGATTTGTTTAGCTAATACATTTCTTCTCCTATCTCATCATTCTTATCTTATGAGGCCTCATGCTTGCCTGTCTCCAGGTGAAGTAACACATGGGAGGAGCAAACACTTCTCTAGCACTGCTAAAAATTATAAATCTGGGCAAAGTCTGATGAATACTTTAGCTTGTGGTGAATTTCTGCAGCACCAAAATGAAAAAAAAAATCTCCCAGTGTATACTGAGGTTTGTTTTCAAGAAATAATATATCTCATTCCCTTAGTCTCCAGTGAGGTACAATCTTTATTGAAGAAGAGGAGATGAGGCTACAAACCAACCTATCATGCCTTAGCTTGAGGCTTTTGGAGATGTTCTATTGTCTTTTAAAAAATCCTTGAAGAGTACATGAATCCAGAGCTGTCACTGTAGCTAAATCAAACACACCCAATTCAACCTCCTCTCCCTGAGGTGATGTGATGCAAAGAAAAGGTCGAGGCTGTGTTAATAGCTTACAAATCTCTGTCTCAAAACCTTAAGTGAATAATAGTCTCATAATATGTATAATTGGGATGTGCAGAGTGTAACAGGATTTTCTCTGTGAGCTTTTTTTATTTTATCCAGTCAGAATAGGACCCAGTTGGAGAAAATAAAGCGGACAGTCCCTGCTGCAACAATAATCCTCAAATAACAAGTTAGTGGTAGCGACAGACCATTAATCCATTGAGAACTCATTACTATCCATATCTCCATTTACATCTGAATTAGACCAATTAGGGGAACAAAGCAATTCTGCCACATCCAAACCACTACAAATGAATTAACATCATCTGATTACATTGAAGCATGGCAAAATCTATACTGTCAGGGTACCAATTAAATGAATACCAAGCATTAGAAAGACTATTGTAGTTATGGACCATAATCCTTTAATCACTATAATAAAACAGGGTAAAGAAAAGGCTTCTTTTTTGTCAACTTTCCATTAATAATGCTGTAATTATTATTTTTATTATTTGCTTGTTTCTCAAATTTTGTTGATGATCAATGCATTGATATAACCAAGTTTTGTTTTTGTTTTTTATGTTTTTTGTTTTTTTTTTAATCTAAAGATAGTTAGTTAAAAATATTTTTCCTATTTAATTTTATTTTTCCTTCTTTAGACTACTACATAAAAACCCTCTGTTTTTTTTCACATTGCCCAGCCTGACTCTTGGCCAAACTGATTGTGTTAACATTTAATAACTGGCTCTAACATACAATTTTGAAAAATTAAAATTTAAAATTTAAAAAAACTGTGATCTTACATGCTTTGCTGTAATAAAGTAAATAAATGTTAATCATTAATAGAATGCTGCCATTTTGCAATGTGTACATCATTATGTCAATTTATAAAATATCAGCATACTAAGAGACTTGCTCAGACTATGATAGAAAGAAATCCCACAATATGATGTAAAGTCTAGGCTGAATGGCTGACTGGATCTTGTAAAAAAAAAAAATAGGCACAACCTAGGAACATTTTTAGGCAAGGAAACATTCTATCCACTTTGAAACAGTGATTATTATTAAAATAAGTGTAATCAAACAAATTGCAAATAAAACTCAGATTTTGTGGATTTGGGCCATTTATGAATTCAACAGTTCCATTTTAAGTACTTCCAATATCTTACAGCTGATGACATTTTGCGTAAAAAGATTGAAGAAATTATGTGACAATTATGCAAAAATATAAGTGATTTTCTAAGTGTAGGACTAGCTTCTGTAGCTAAAGCGTGACTGATAGTCCTGTGTAGAATTGCTGCAGAGTCTATATGGTAACCTATGCAAATGTTGTTTGTATTTGCACACTGGTGTGTCTGCATTGCTCCCCCATTGAAACTGAGCTGTTGGATGTGCAGCTTATTAATGTTGAACAGCAGTTACTTTAACTGAAACAAGTAAAAACTTCAGAATCAGCTGAACCTATATATAGTCTGTCAAAAACTTAAATGGGAGAATTGCGTTTGCACTGTGAACACATATATATATAGCCTTTTTTTTTCATGCTGGTATTATCCCAGGGTGTGATTTGTAAAAAAAAACAAAAAACAAAAGAGGAGGATTTTTTTTTTTTTCTGTGAAAATAATCAGTGAACTAGAGTGGTCCCATATGATCTGACGCCTGTTGTTGAGTAATTATGAACTTCAACTAAACAAGTTAAGAACTTAAACATATAACCACATTGTTTACAAGAATGTATTTTTAATGAAATTGATATGCACAATATTCTCAGTCTCATGTTTTCCTCTTCAGACACAGGTGATCCAGTCAAATTTAACAATACAAGTGGTTTAACATGCCAGAAGTAAATCCCCCTTCCACTTAGGGCTATTTGCCCAGCTGTGCCATTTAACTTCAATATTTAATATGTAATAATCTCAAATTTCAGCAGCACAAAATGTTGCTGCTTTGATGACTTTTTCTTAGGGCTGGGCACGTTAACACATTATTATCGCATTAACGCATTCATTAATTAACGCGGACAATTATTTTATCGTGCTTTAACGCAGTTTTATTATTATTATTGAAAGTCCGTTGCTCACTGGCTCTCAATACACAAAAACATGGGTCACAGGTGGTGGGATGTACAGGCTTGGGATGGGCGTCATCACGCGTCTCAACCAATGAGAGCATAAGACTGCTGCAGCACACACATGAACCGGAATGTAAAAGAACTGGCGGGGACAGAAAAATGGAGAAAGGTATGAAACTCTTACATGGACATTTTCATTTTAAATCTCTTCCAGAGGCCCCTGCACAGTAAATCACAGCTGTGTACTTTTTTTTTTTTTTTGCCCTCGACCACTTCACCTCACTCTAACAGGGGCAATTGCTACTGAACATAGACTGTTTATGCTGCTCCCTGATAAAAGAAAAATGTTTCTGCTGGTACCTGTTCAGTAACAAAAAAAAAAGAAAACTGATTTATAAATGTTAACTTGCTGTTGCTCAGAAGTTGCCTGTTGTAATGTTATGATCGTGGCTCTGGACTCTGAGGCTAACTTGTTTTTCTC
>VUQS01048096.1:0-11843 GCA_015108495.1 Heterochromis multidens | reverse complement strand
CACAAACAAAGCCAGAACCCCACCTTCTTTCCTGCCACCAGCTTGAGCATCTCCGTCCAAGGTATACTTTCTGAGTCTTCACCAGTAACTCCAGCCCATCATCCCTGCCAGGCAGAGAGTTGACATCTCCCACGACGACCGCCGGCAGAAAGGGCCCACATCTCCACCTCCAAGCCTCCACCTCTGCACCAACACGACAACCACGAAAACACCTCCCTATCCCAGCTGGAATAGGGTGGCATCTTCCAGAACCGCTCCATTTCAACGAGAAAAAGCTCCTCTCTTGAGCAAACTCCTCTTCCCACAGAAGTATCCATCAGTACTTGACAAAAAAATTGATAAAAATACAACAAAATACAACAAAAATAAAGTAAAAAGATCAGAGCTACCAGACTTTGCTGCTACCAGTTGTAGCGCATGTTCTAGAAAGATTGGATTATCATGGAAGACAAAAACATTTTAAAAAATGACTTAAGTTCTGATTTTGTAGGTTCTTCAGTCACAGACTTATGTGACAGTGTGATGCCACCACACAGGCAGATTCAAGTGGTACAGATGCAGTCACAGCAATCCTTCCTCATACGTCTGAGGTTCCACCTAATCAAACCATTAAAATGATGCAGGCGTCAGGCAGCTTGGAGAGGGTCAGAGCAGAGCAGTGACAACTCCGATGACTGCTGGAGATGAAGATGTCTGCTTTTTGCCCATCCAAAGCTAGCACCTGCATTTGCTCGGCGTCTGTGTGAGTTTGTGTATGTGTGTATCTAGCTCTCTGTTGAATATTTCATTCAGGTCAAGGGCAAAAAGCACTTGTTCGCCAACACGATGAATAACAGACTGCTAATGGTAGGCATATGGACAGGCAAAGTGGGTTTTTTAATTGATAAATTAGATAACTGGTTTTTATTCAGCTATTCAGCATTTAGGTACATTTCCAATATATTGTTTCCGCTGCTAGGATATCATTCAGTTGTCCCCTGAGCAGAGAAAACTGACTGAGTATACAAATAAGTCCATTTTATTTCTAAATAAATGGTAGCTGATGGGTTGTGGTAGCCATTTGTGCTCATCCCCATTAACAGATGATGCTCCCACATTTTACAGCTGCATCACTTGATGACACTCCAGGGGAACAGATGTGTTCAGATGAATTTACAGAGAACTCTGACGTGAGAGAGATGGTGTTCCATTATTTTTCTGTCATTTTGCTCAGCGCAAAGTCATCAGCTGTATAGCAAGAGGCTCAAAGCCCAGGAACAAACAATTTCAAAGTCTTAGTGTAGTTAAACAGCATGTACGGGACTACAAAATAACACATGCGTATTCATTATTATGCAAATTACTATGGTCTCTTCAGGGGCTCTATGATTTCGTTTTCAATTATACAGTCTCCTCTGTCACCTTACAAGTTTTCCTTCCTCTTTCATTGTTTTTGAACATCAAATCCATAACAGCTTGGGCATTAAATTAAAGTCCAAATGGAAGTTTTAGAGGACGCCTTAGAGAATTTGGTTATGTTATGTCACACCAAATGCATAATTCTTATTAAAGGATTTATAAAGTCTGAGTGCGAATGAGCAAGTTCCTGGCTGCTTCACCTGAGTATCTGTCACTAGACACTTTCAATAAAGTGTCAACTGTTAAATTCTTCCAATATTAGTATTTTCCATTGTTTAACAGCAGAAATATATGAACAGTAAAACTGTCATTCCAACTGTCTAAATAAATAAAAAAATTAAAAAAATTAATAAGCAGCACAAACATTATTTATATCCTCTCAGTCGTTGATTGGTCCCACATCTTTGGGTCTTCAGAGATGCAACAAGCCACTGCCATGCAAGCAAGCCTGACTTTTACTACCACTGACACTATCTGTGAGTAAGGCCTGATATGAGGTAAATACAGCTATTTAGTTAACTGACTATACAAAAAGAGCCAAGACAATTATTCCAAACAGACTGTTGGCTGCATCCCCTGCCAAATGTGTTTGCAGCTTGCATTAGTATTTATGGCGTTACTGTGTGTCAAACTACTGGGGCATTTGGGATGGATTAACTTTTCAAAAAACAGAAAAAATATATAAAGTTATGACTTTACTGCTTCTAGCAAAAACTTCCTAGAGTTGTAATGTGTCAAAACTAACATCAGCATTTTGCAGTTGAGCACAATATTAATTAAGCACAATGATCACTTTCACTATAAGAGACATTCTTCTTGCAATTATGTAGATAAATGTCAAATTTTCAAAATTCATTAGCAAGTAATGAAGTGAGGCAACATTCAATACAGTCATTGCGGATATCAGTGCAGTAAGACTGGACTGAGGTTGGGGTCACCTTGAATTCAATACTCAGTATTCAGTACATATAAATAGAATGTGAATAGCCCAAGCAGGAGACATTATGCAGTTCTAGTCAAGGTTCCCTTCATGTGTTGATGTGAGTTCTTGTTAATGGGATGTAAATGCAACACTATTTGGCATATTGTACTCACCATCTCCCCTTTACTATTATTATCAACCATCATATATGTAGTTATGATGAGAAAACAATGATGTAAATATAGATGCTGTATTCCAGCCTTTGACTCATAAGATATTAAAGGCAGGTGTATTGACAGTGTGCTCATTTCTGTATTGGACCTATCTCCTAAAGATGGTGGACAGTTTACTGCAAATGCTATGCAATCATGAAGGAATAATGTCAAATTATCATAATATTAAAATGATAACTTCATTAGAAATGCCATAACCTTAGGCATATTTTTTTAAATTGTTTTTTATTTGTTAAGCACTGCATTTTTTTTTTTGTTTTATAAATCTGATCATGAACATTAATATATAAATTTGCCACTAATACATAAACAACTACCATATAAGCAAAAATATGATTCTGTGTGTAAATATGTGTGTAACTGTAAGAGAGGCAGTTACATGCACAAATAGGGTATCAAAAATTATTTAAAATAAAATGTCTTCATGAAGTGTATTCACATTAGCAGTATTCAGGAAATACTGGAGAACAGGCTACATACTGTATATTGTAACAATGACACTGCAAAGTGTGAACCTTCAGTATCACATCTTTCAAACTACATAATTGCATGCAATCACTTAGCAATATATCTTGTGCTGTGGAAGAAAATGACCCATAAATGCTCTAAGTGGAGCCTTGAAAATATATCTGATGTCACAGTGAAACTCCGAGCTTATGTTTATGTATAGTGGCAAGTGTCAAAAGTGTTTTATGCATGTTGAGGAGGTTTGTATGTTAATGTGCATGTGTAATTGAGTTTCTAAATCTCCACAGTTTGAACTTTTCTTTACCTACTAATATATTCATTCCCACTGTGGGCATGAATCATGAGTGCCAGTCTGTCAGTTGGTTGGTGGGTCAGCCCTTTGTTCCAGTCCAAATTAAAATATCTCAAGTACTGGATGGATTTTGTGCATCCTTTAAATGTCCAGGTGGGGTAATTTTATCACTTTGGTGATACCCTAACTTTTATCAGGTCCAAATTTTAAATTGTTCTGTCCTGTGTGCTGGTTTATGAGAAAATTCCTGAAACTAAAATCTGTCATCTTCTTCCACTTTGTATTTAAGAACAAATCTGAATATGCTGAACAATGATGGTAAACATGATAAGTAAAACACAGTATTTCTTTACAATAACCTCTTAGAACTCTTGTTGGGAGCTTTTTTTGGCATTTAGCTCAAATCAGTAAATCACAGACATGCTAACATGAGGTTCTTGGTGTTGTTTGACCTAAATTCCGATTTCTTTTCGTCCTTGTATGTTCTTTTTCTCTTTACATTCTATTGATCCATTGCTCATCCTGGTTGGGCTGCCACTCATTCTCTTATGCTGACTGCTAAAAATGTTTTTGTTCAATACCCAGCAATAACTGTAATCTGATCACATGCTCCAGCCTTTCTCCAGACTGTGAAAATAAAATACCTATTAACCTTTTATATTGCTCAGTGCATATGCAAGGGTTGGAGTCCCAGAAATCATTAATAAGTCACACTCAAGTGGCAGATCTAAGACCCTGCAGTTATGCATGTGCAAAAAAACTGACTTCTTCATATTCCCTCATCTGCATACAATCAAACTGTGCAGTGAGCCATTAAGGAGGATGAAGATGAGCAGGAAGACTTATGAAGGGGTCTGTGTTGTCTTAACCAACAAAGGGAGGAAATAAATCAGTAAGTCTTAAGCAGTGAATGAGCTGCCTGCTGGTGGTAAAAGACTCTCTTTCTCTCTTTCTCTCCTTTCTAGCTGCTGGCAGTGATAGGCAAGTTCAGGCCAGATCTGGAAACCTCAGGGTGTAGTGGTGTAGTCAGGGCAAACGGCGTCAGTGGAAATACACAGAAACTGAAGCCAAGCTTTCAGTGTCTAAAGGAGATAGATAATTTTCTCATAAAAGAAAAACAGACTCATTATTTTGATGAGAAACAGCTGGTGAGCTGCCAATTAGACACAAAATTTACATTATTAGTGAAATTTGCTGCTGGCAGTGATGTTTTTTTTTCCTTTCTTTCTGTTTTTTTGTGAATGAGTTCTGAAAGAAAATTAGCTCTCGACAGACAAGCTTCCTTGTCCACTCTGTGCTAAAGAAAGATATTACTTTGGCAAAAGTTTGGAATTGTAAATGCGTGTGTTTCAAGAAAAAAGAAAAAAGCCAATGTATAAAAGCTGGCAAATCAACATAGCAGATGGAGTGAAAAATATGGGATGTGATTGTGCTCTTCAAAGGCTCAGGTCTGCTTTATATCCATTTTTTTTAAATCAATATATCATGAAAGTTTGATTGCACAGATGGCATTTTCATTCTACTCAAAACAGATCATAAATTTCAATGAATATTTAAAGTGACACCCAGAAATTTAACATCATCAAAAGCATGTTGAGGCTGTAGTGGTCTGGACTAAACGTAAGTTTGGTAATGATAACAGTCAGTGAAAGTCTCAAAGGCTAAATGAAAGAGACCCTCTGACCTTTTCACAACAAGCATCTTTATATTGCAGATTTAAAATTCAGAAGACATTTTCACTCTATGGCAGAGGTCATGAAGGTGAGGGGGCTACTGAATAGAGGGATATTTGAAATGATAATTTTATCTGCCAGAAAATATTGTTGTCATTTAACTTCATCATTTAGATAAACTGCTCATTTAACATTCACCCTGTGTTACAGAGCGATAAGCATATTTTTCAATATGTTTCATCTGTCAGAATGAGATTGTCACTACTCATTGTGCAGATTTCTTATCGGATGTTCAGTGAGGGGAAAAAAAATGTTAGTCTTTGGGATGTTTGTGCATGACCTTTTGAAGCTGAATTGGAAAAGAGAGAGCTAAGCTAATGAAAAGCAACTTTCATAAACAAACATTTTGATGATGATATAATGATGAGGACTTTCTAAGGTCTTATCGAACGTGTATTTTTTTATTCATGTTATTCAGTGTATTTGTCATCTCCTTCTGGAGATGCTTTTATCAGTTTCCATCAACTAGCATTAAAACAACCTCACAGAAACACATTTCATATTTCTCTACTAGTCTCTTGTTAGATTTGGCTCTCTCCTGTTTTTCTGCTTAGGGGCAGGAACATTCTCTCCAACAAGTCCTCCAGTCTTGAACATTTACTTGTGCAAGGTCATTTGTTGGAAGCACTTACCTAAGGTTTTCAGTGCATGGGAGAATAGAGAAGAATGAAGCTTAACCACACATTTTTTGTGTGGCCGAATAGCTATAATACTAACATAAATGAATGTCAAATAGTGGCATGAAGCTAGAAATGGGTGTTACAGAAACAGGGGATATTTGGGAAATATATGGAAAGATATGTATGACGCTACAACCAGCCTTTAATAGGGGAAAACAGCTAGCCTTGCTCTATCCAAAGCATAGGATGCTCACTAGAATGATTGATTATGCTATATCCTTGTTTTTGATATTTTCAAAATGATCCACCTATTTCTTTAGTAGTAATTAATTAGAAACAGGAAGATGCAAGGACTAAACGGTGGAATGTGAAGGAGGAAGAATGTTTCACAGAGTTCAGGAAGGAGGCTCGACACTAAGATAGAAAAAAAGGATTTGTATCAATTGTCAAGGCAGAGAGATCGAGCTGGAAAGGATGTGCAGCAGGTTAGGGTGGGTAAGCATATGAATGGAAATGTACTGAGTGAAGAGAGTGTGCTAAGACGGTGGAAGAAATACTTTGAGGAGTTCATGAATGAAGAGAAAATGAGAGAGAGAGAGGAGGACAGATTGAGGACAGTTAGGGAATCAGGAAGTGTAGAGGATTAGTAAGGATGAAGCTTGGAAAGGTGGTTGGTCCAGATGACCTGTGGAGGTATGGAGATGTCTAGAAGAGAGGGCAGTGGATTTTTTAACCAGACTGTTTAACACAATCCTGGAGAGTGGGAGGATGCTAAGAAATGGAGAAGAAGTGTGATTCTTGGGATAAAACTGATAAGCCATACCATGAAGATACAGTGCATCCGTAAAATATGCACAGTGTTTCACTTGTTACACATTTTGTCATGTTACTGACACTAACAAAAAGACAGGAGGCAGAGCTGAAGGTGGCAGAGTTGAAGATGTTCAAATCTTCGTTGGGAGTGACCAAGATGGACAAGATTAGAAATGAGTATATCAGAGGGATGGCTCGGGTTGAGGGATTTGGAGACAAAGTTAGAGAGGTGAGGCTGAGATGGTTTGAACATGTGCAGAGGGATAGTGGATATATTGGATAAAGAGTGTTGAACATGAAGCTGCCAGACAGATGGAAAACAGGAAGACCACAAAGATTCATGGATGTAGTGATGGAGGACATGCAGAGGGTTGGTGTGACAGAGGAGGATGCAAAGGATAGGATGAGATGGAGGCAGATGATCTGATGTGGGGACCCCTACAGGGAGCAGCCAAAAGAAGAAAAGGAATTAGAAAGAGGATGCTACTAGATATCCAATGTTGAAAGCCTGAATATTTGTGTGCAGACATGGTATAGATAATATATTAGTACAGCTGAAATAAAATTTTAACATTTAACGTATTGGGGAACTGGTGTCATGGTTTAAATAATGTTGAGTAAATGTTGGTGGATCAAAAATAAAACTATTCCAACATTATGGCTAGTTTCCTGTTGTAATAAGAGACAATAGGCATATTTTAAAAAGTGTGGTTTTTCTTCTCGTGTCCACTGGCTGTTAATCAACCTACACATGTCTGTGGCTGTTGCATTTTATTTGTGACTTTATTCAAATTAGATTGCCTTACAGCTTTCACTTTCTACACCACACAATTGCCCAAATATTTACCTGTGTAAAGTAAAATTGGTGACATTAAGGATACCACTTTGTGCTACTGAGTGAGATAAATACAGTATGTTTTGCAGCCAGTAAACAGCAGAAAATCCTAAAAACAGAATGGGGAGGTGCCCATTACCTTTAGTGAGAACGTTTTTGAAAGGTTTTGTCAGATATTGAGCAGTAGAGTCCTTGTTGTTAGTTTTGCTCTTCCTTTAAGGTTCCAATTTCATTCTAAATCACTGCCTCAACAAAATTGGAGGTCTGTGTTTGAGCAGTTGTTTAGCTGAAAAAATTGCTTTATTGAAGGTCAATTGATCTGTTGATTAACCAGGACCATTTTTTCAAACTGGATGCTGAAGCTCCCTACTGGGCTACCCTACCTAGTCTCCACTGAGCTGCCTTTTACAATGTTTACTCAAGTAAACAGTTTGAACAGCTTACACTTCAAAAACTGTAATCTTATCCTTTAATGAAAGGTGTCTATCAAAACAATACTGTATACTCATTTATTGTAAATTAAGGACATATAATACATTCCTGTGTTTCTTAGAGAAAAATAAACTGAGTTGGTTTTTTCTTTTTTTTTTAACATCCAGTATTCCTGTGTATTAATACCAGTAGTATACTGTGTTTCATCTATGTTCAACTGTGGACTCTGACCCTGGGAACACCTCGCCCACACTGCAACACTGGTATTGGTTCCCAGTTCAGCATCACAGATAAGGTGAGATTCTTAGGTCATCTTCAGATCTAACAATTCTCTGACCTCATCCAACCTTACACACTTCCCTTCTACCACATGCTCTGCCCACCTTGATGAACTCTTCTCCAATATGGTCATGAGGTGTTTAGGATTTTAGACCCCAAGCTGTTGAATTTGGCTCCTGGACATTTAAACCCCTCGTTTTAAGATCCCATTCTACTTAGTTTTTGCCTGGCTGGCAGTTTCTTTGAAGGTTTTTCTTTCATTCTTTGGCAAAAAAATAAATAAATAAATAAAATTCTGTTCACAATGTCTCACTTATTTATTATCATTTATTTGCACCTTGAAATGCATTTTATATAATTTTTGAAGTTCAGTGTTTTGTTGATCCTTTTATCCAACATTCACTGTTTATTGTGATGTAAATTTCACTTTTGCTTATGTGAACTTCTTCATCACTATAACAGTGTCCTACAACTTCTAGAGTAAACATAAACAGGCATCACATATAATCTGTAGCCAAGAGATACGATTTTTGGTGCTAGAGGCTTTCTGGTTTCCATTTCTGATCTGCTTGTCTAAGTTACACTGACCAATCATGTCTGAGCAGGCTTTGGTTGCAGGCAAGTAAACAGTGCGTGTTAAGTTAAGTTAAGAAAATGGATGGATGGATGAATTATAACTTCAGCTGTTCTACAGATACATGTAGCCTATTTGTTTCTTAAGAAAGTTTGTTTGAATGTTAACTTTGCCATTAGAGTAATCCATTTAATATGCAATGTTAGTAGGAAAACTTGTGGCATGTCTACATCAGGATCTCTGAATAGCTTAAGATAAATATTATACAGATTTCCCACTTGATATGACTGCTGAAGAGCTGTATGGATAAAATAAGTGGAACAAAAAAATTCATTATGGTATACTCATATCATATCATAATATCTCAATATTTTGTAACACTTTTTAGACACTTTTTAAAAATATGCAAACATGCATTTTTGACATAACAGAAGTTGGCCCCAAACTAAATATTTGACTAAATGTTAAATTTCCAAAATGAATATTTAATGAAATCATGCAGAGTGTTCCCTAAGTTAAATATTTAACTAAATCCCAAATTAAGGTTTTTCTAAACTAAATATTTAACTAAAGTTAAATGTTGGATTTACCAAACTAAATATTTCACCAACTGTTAAATGCAGACATTTCTCTCTCACATGCTGTTTTTCTGCATTCTGGTGTTTTCTGCAAGGTTTCAGGAACTTCCAGTGCAGTCAGTTAACTTTTTACTTTCCATGAAAAGTAAAATAGCTTGCAGTAAAAAGGTGAAAACTATTAAGTAAATGGAGCAGGGCAGAGTAAAGCAGTTAGACAGCAGTTCACATAAAAAGCTTCATTGACATCCTCTACTCAGTACAAACATCAGACAACATGTTTCCCTTGACAACATGAAGAAGTGACGCCCATTTTTCAGGTCTTTGATTTTGATAGGAACCTTTGCAGAGAATTAAATTTTGACCTGAAAATAATCTACCCTTGTTCTCAACATCATGCTGCTTTGAGATTAGAGGCTGGCTTGAGCATTTCTAAGCAACAGACTTTATTAATTAAAAACACTTTTTTGTGCAGTTTTTGTACTGAGGATTTTATTCAGTGGCAGGTGACAGAAATACGATAAGGTAACCACATTAGAAATATTCAGTGATGAATACATGTACAAGTGCCCATATAAAGTAAGCTAAAATACTGTTTAAAATTAAAACATAAAGGAAAAGAAGTCGTTGTGTCTTGGCTAACATTGCATAATATTAGATAATATTTATTCTGTTGAAAATTTGGGATAGTGATGATCTGTATTTCTTGGTGCGTTCATCTGTTTACCCTCAGTGTCACTGGTAACAATGCACCTCTGTAAATCCCTGCCCTAACTTTTTTGCATTATGTAAATTGTGCTTTTAAAACATGTGTAGAATTTGAATTATTGTGCACTACTAAAAATGCTCTGGTGTTTTTGAAGCTGAAAAGCAGTATTGTAATTCTACAAGTGTATGGTATTAAAGCTTTTGTTTTGTAAAATGATAATGCTGTTTCTAATGTGGCAGCACAGATGGTGCCACTGAGTTTGAATATTTATGCTCAGGCAGTGTCCATCAGCTCAGGCCATAAATTCAAAGAGTACACCAGGTCAGGCTGGGCTTACCCAATGGAAAACAAAGAAAATACTAATGCAAACAAATCCAGCACTCCTACGTAACACTTTTTGTTTTTTTTAACTGAAACCTGCAAATTCTGTTTATGTGCTACAATTAAGCTGCTGAAAAGAGAAAAAGAGTTGCCATTTTTTTTAGTTTTTTTTGCAGATATTACACACATCAGAAGCCAGGGCACAGAGGTCAAGTACAGTGACGTGTGCACTGAAAAGAGTAAAGGCCACTCTTTTTTGTTATTTTGGTATAGCTATACTCTAGCTCTTTGTGTTAAGGGGTCTTTAAGAAGAAGGTAAAACGTTTTGTGCTTGATTGCAGCCTTTTTCAAAGTTTTTAAGAAAACATGTTAATAATTCTTTACAAGTATTAACAAATGATGAATATAAGAGAAATAGCTTAGAAAAATACAAAACAATATTAAAATAAATATGTAATATTCATGTTCATATAATTTTCAGCACTTTAAAGAGTATTTAGTTGATTCACAGTTGCAGTCCTAAAATACTGCATATGTTAAATTCATGATGAAGAATTGAAAATAAAGGTTCATAATCAGTTCTTTTTTTTAATTTACCCTTTATTTATACAGGTAGTCCCATTGAGACTCAATGTCTCATTTACAAGAGAGACCTGTTTCAGACAAACATATTACATACATAATATGACAAACATAGTTCCGTAGAACCACTTTTTTTTTTTTATTGCATGCATTTTTCATGTCAAAACTTGGTGCTTATTGCATTTAATGCAAACTTGGCCAATAGTTAATTTAAGGATTTGGGTATGCATCTGCCTCTAGCAGACATGAGGACCGCCGGAAATTATTTTTGATCACTGCTTTCTTATGCTGTTTACTAAATTTTAAACTTGTGTAGGGGCGGTTTCCCAGACAGGGTTTAAATTATGCCAAGAGTAGGCCTTAATCTAGAATTGTTAATCAGTTCCTAATAAACCGCTTTCTGAAACACAGACTAATCAGAGATTACTAACACCTGGACTATGGAGTCTTGAACTAAAGCAGTCAGGATTCATTTAAAACCACCAGTGGTAGTCTGATTTAACCAAACTGCGGTTGCCTCTAAAACATGGAGTGGAATCAAAATAGCTTAATGTCTATGAAATTGGAGAAGAAAATCCAACTATACCAATGGCAGCAGAAAAGAGACGGTGGTCAAAAAACTTCACTGAGCATGAGAAAACTCTTTTGAAGACAATAGTCTCCAGATACCCCATCGTTGAAGAGAAACAGCACACATCTGTTGTGGAATCCAAGAAAAGGACTGCATGGCAATCCATCTGTAATGAGTTCAATGCAAATGAACAAACTTCTACAAGGACAATTCACCAACTTCAGGTAAGAATTGTTAACTTTATGTAACCTTGTTAGTGGCCCTACTTCTATTACTGTTATGTGATGTTAATGGGTTCTCATTACATGTTTTATGTTATACAGGTTTTATGGAAGAATATAAAAATAAATGTAAAAAAGACTGAAGCCAGAAGAGAGAGGTTTAAGACTGGTGGAGGACCTGCAAATAAGGACACGGAGCAGTTGGATGAATTGCTGACAGGAATAATGGAGAACCAACAACCTTTGGAAAACATACCAGACAGTT
>VUQS01048088.1:0-13943 GCA_015108495.1 Heterochromis multidens | reverse complement strand
TAGTAATTTTACTTAAATGCATTTATACTTAATTTTTAATGTATTTTGTATATTAAATAACAGATAAATTAGTAGTGTGTGGGGCTTAAGGCCCTAGCATGGTGGTCAAGCAAAACTATGCTGTTGTTCTTTGCTGAGCGCAATAACATTTGTCAATTAGCACTGTTTTGCGAGCCACCGTAAATTAGACAGACTTCCCAATTTGTCTCTTAGGCTTATCCCGAGGGGGAAATACCACAGGACTCAGGTGTAATTTACTGTGCTTTGTAGCTGAGGGTGAAGTTATCACCCACGCCCTGCAGTTGAACCTCTATCAGCACTGTTTATCATCTGTGCTACAGTCACTCTTTGCTTTTTTCAGTTAACTGGGGTTTTCTTGAAATATGAGCTATATCAGTAAGGTTGCTTGTCTTGTAAATTCTTTCAGTTTATTAGTCTTCAATTTCAGTCCGCCTTTAATCTTTGTTTGCAATGTGTGGAAACCCCAAGACCTCATCTGCGTTCAGGTATTTTATGAGCGTTGTTTATAAGCGCGTAGTGGCTTCTGTTGAAGTCCTTGGAGAGGATATTTTCAGGGACTGGGTCACTGTGTTCTCTGGCACGCGCCCATAAAACTGCCTTGATGCCCTGCTGTTGGCAAGGACTCCGTCTGCACTCACAAATCCTGGCCCAGTTTCTCATATGCTTACTCATACCTGGTTGTGTGGCTGTAAGCGAGTGTAAGACGGCTTTTGGCAGGTGTAAAGCTGAATGTCACATGCAACAAAGGACCCAGTTTCAATTTATGGGCTCCTGTAGGATCAAACAGTTCAAAGAATTTCTACTTAACACGATAGCAGACTTTGTTTTGTTTATTAATGGGCTCCATTGTCTTTCTGCAGTGTCTGAAATTCAGTTAACATCTTTAACATCAGATTCATATGTATAGGAGCATTCAAGCAGTGTATTTAAACAGTATTAAATGTATCAGTAAAAGTAAGTGAAATGTACCAAACCACATGCACCGAAAGATTCACCACGTGTGCATTCTGTATCCAAAACCAAACATAATTAAATGGAAACAGTGACAATATAGACAAAAAATAATTGAAAAAAGAAGATTTTATTATTGGCTTCTGTCCTCCTGTCCTGTTTATTGTCGAGATTTTATATCAGTCGACTCCTATGAAAGGATCTAAACCAAGGGACCAGTCTACCCTGCCCCAGACAGGGTTACCGGGGCCCCACCCTGGAGCCAGGCCTGGGGAGGGAGCTCGAAGGTGAGCGTCTGGTGGATAAGTGGAAGAAAATGCATGGATGGAAGACTTTATTGTGACAAAATAAATAATAAAAAACAGTTTATTACCATAATAAATAACCTTAAATCAAACTTAGCCTACCAGTTGAAGTTGCTGTTTTTCATACCTTTCAGAGCTGCCCCTCGTGGTTTTCTAACCTAAAAAATCATCTGTTTAACCATTTAATGAAGATTAACATGATTTTCACTAAAGTGGGCATTATCTAGCACTGTTGGCTTCGGCTTCACCCCCGAGCTTTGCGCTATTAGCAATAACTCCACTCATTATGGAGTGAAGGGCCTCAGCGAGTCCTCTGGCTCTGTTCCCTGTCGCCCACCATGGCCCCAAACAGCCACTAATTGCGGGGGGGGGGTTGATCGTTGTGCCAACCTGTGCTGCAAAACATGGCAGCCTCTTGGAGTGATCTCACGTTTATGATCTCAATTTACATTTTAACATTTTTAAATATCCCTCGTCTGTGGTTCTGTACGGTGTTCGTAAGTGTCCTGAAACTAGGGTGAGTGTGTTTGTCAACACAGTGCAGTTGCCCCTCATATTTATTAGCTGACTTCTCTTGTTCCTAAAATAGCGACTCACTAGCTGCCCAGAGAGCAGCTTCAACTGAGCGTGTGTGTGTGCCAAGTGTAAGGGCGTGAGCGAGGAGTTCATTATTTCTGTGAGCAGTTAGTGTGAAAGTGAGTGAGTGCATGTGACAGAGGGAATACAAAGACACTATTAACTCGTACAAGTTCCATTTCTGTCATGAAAGTTCAAACTTTGCATGTTGGTCTATTATTATCAAAGAGTCATCTCCAATTTGTATGAATCTCAGATTAATGAACACATTTATTTATTAATAAACTTCTTCTGCTCAAATCTTTCGTAAATATGCCAACCATGACTGTGTCAGACAATGTTGATTTAATTTTATTTAAATCACTCAAGATGAACTCTACTAAAGGAATAATAATTTTTGACTCATGCTCACTTTTTCTTAGCTGTCCAAAATGTAGCAGAGCCTGTTTTAAATCTTTTCAACCAAATTAGTTGTTTGACATTGCTTAAAGGTTTGTGACTTGCAGCTTACCGTTTGAACATAAAGGTCTTGAAATGACACTGAGGTCGACACACCAGTTCAATAAGCCATACCTGAACCTGCAGGTGCAAACACACTTGAAAGAGCTGGTGCCTTTCCTTGTTTCCGTAGGGCAGAAGATGAAGTGATACAAAATTTGAGTGACAGAAGTCTTTTAGTAATTTTAGAGGCCTGCAGGAGCATGAGTGTGAAGAGTGACGTCAGCACAGAAAAGCCCGTAAGGACCCAGATTTAACAGTGCTGGGTCAAAAACACCTTATCAACTGTAAATTTCACTCCTTTTGTAAACTTGAGGTGAACTGGAGGTTTACAAATTCCTGTTTCCGTTCACCTCTTTGTCTTCTTATTTGTCCTTTTCATGACAGGAGATATTTCAAACAGTGGCACCAGTAACAGGTGATAATGTACATACAGTAACCTTGCAGCCTGTGCAGTGGAATGAGGAGGTATTTGAAATATTTTGTACACAGTATAAGCTTATTAACTGCATACTTCAAAACAACCTCTGCCATTACCTGGTAAAGAAAATCTCCTCATGTACACACTGACCTTGTAAAAGTGTCTCCAAACCTCCCTCAGCTTGGTTAAGATTGAACTGAGTCTTTTTTTTTTAATTTTTATAATGGCAACAATTTGTAGATCAGTCATTTAGCAATGTTGTGTAGTTTGATGTCAAACATTTGGCAGTTCCAGCTTCTCATCTAGAGATATTGGCAGCTTTTCCCTAAATTACTGTCAATTAAATTACTTGTTCACATCATGTCAAGCTATATTTATCGGCACTTACCAACATGTTCTCATTACACACTGTCAAATACTGCTGTTCTGTCAGAGAGGCAAAATGTTTCATTTCTCATCAGGGTTGCAGCAATTTTGGAAGCCAGTAAAAGTCCTTGTTAAGTTGGAGGTTGGCAGGTGGGAGTGATTCCTGATTAGTTTCGCTTTCACTTACACTAAAAGTGTCTTGTTATGTTTGGATGATCATACTCTGCTTTACATTCACCCCACAGTGTGTTTAAATATGTGATGAGTTGGGAGTGACAGACCTATTTTACTATAACACAGTGTGTGATAGCACAGACACTAGAGAATACCTTGTACGCATCTTTCAGATGCCGCTAGCTTCTCAATGAGAACTGGCTGCATTTAAATTGTTTTTCACAGATGTTTCATTGGCCAAGTGTTGCATTGATTAACTATTGCAGCTTTTGCCTTTTGAAATTATGACAAGCCCTGTTTTTTTTTATAATAGAGCCTAATGAAAAGCAACTGAATGGCTGCCAACAGGTTTGTTCTGTGTCACCTGTAAGAGAGTCTCACACCTTTTCCTTCATCAGTGCATTCCCACCAGATGACTTTTAGTCTATTGGAATCTGTGACACGCAGTGGGGACAGGTCTGGGCTTGGGACCCATCAGTCTGTGAGTCCTAATAGCTAATGAACCATTGCCATGGGCAACATGGACATTCCATGTCATCGCCATAGCTACTACCATCCCTCACCCCTCTGTTTCAACTTCCACCTCCCTCTCCTGCTGCCCTACAGCTCCTTGAAGAGGTCACACACCTGTCTGCACCTCGTCTTTCCTCTACTTCAACTTCTCCCTCTCCCCACTTCTGCCATTCTCTCTCTCTCCTTGTTTTTTTTCCACATTTGAGCTCATTAACTCTGAGGTTTTTTTGCATATTTTTGCACAAACTGAATAATAACCACTAATCAAGGGCAGAATGAGAGAACAATAAGAAAGTAATCCTGTAACTTTGTAACTTTTTGGAACCAGAGGGTTATAAGTACTACTGCTACTGTGGCTCACAGATATGCACCAGAGCCGTTGAATGGAAGAGTCATGTCATCTCCATTCACTCCAATGGACCATTTCTTTATAGCAGTGGCGGATCATGGAGCCTCGCAATAGTTCTGGAAGTTAGCAACATATGCTAGCCGCGTCATAGACATATAGCGGCACAGGGGTTTGAGATGGATTTTTTAAAGGTAAGAAGTTAAAAAATAATCTGTATGTTATCAGCACACATTCCAACTGCCCTCTAAGCACTATTTCAAGGCTATGTGACCCACGTGACGACCCTGAATTCTAAACCCCCGCTGACACGACTCTGACTTACTCAAGTGCTCTGATATGCACAAGGTGCCCTTGTTGTCGGTGCTGTTCTAGGCCGTGGTTTTCACTCCCCACTGGTCACATAAGGATATTTGTAAACGACCATTCGACATTTACTACATACACAGAAATGCACATTAAACAGAAATTTACATTCTAGTCCAACCAGAACCTCATAGATTTATATAGGACTATAACCAGAATACAACCAGTTGACAACCAGCTGAGCTGAGTCCCATATTGCAGAGATGTGTCGTGGATGATTTGACCTCATCGGCGCAGACTGACTCAGATTAATTGCAATGTTTTGGCAATCTGTCTATGTTTCAAAATTAGATGGCAATTATTTTGAAAATCTCCATCAATCTGTCTGAGAAGGACTGTAGTCAGTCTGAGTCAGATCACTATTGTTTGGAGACAGGTTGCCTCCCATCAGGCAACCTGTGCAGTCACCTTGCGATTGAAAGTGGTTGTCCAGAGGTTGAAGCTGTTGCTCAACTCTTGGCGACCAGTTGGTCGCCGCAACTACTGGCAGTCAATTTCCAACTGCAAAAAAAATTCAACATAGTCACTGGGCAACCACCAATTTTTCCTAGTTGCAAGGAGGTCCTATTTTTATTCTAGTGTTGGCATTTATTATAATTTTCAAGTTAATTTTATCTTGCAGAGACCTTATGTGTATAGACAGAATAGCTCCAGCAATTTATCAGCCAGATCATAAAACAAGTATATTTGTATTATAATGTGTTAAGCATGTCAATAAGACAGGGACCAGGTCTGCTACCACTCACAGTCAGCTGCTGTCTTCAAAGCAACTTTGGTGCGTCAAGACAGCAAAAAGACAATGATAATGTCAATAATGTTTTTTGCTTTATGCCAAAAATTAACTTTTAGAAAAGAAGATGTCATGTTCAGTGTTGGTGAAGTCTGCTTGGTGCACAGACTTCCTTCTAGAACGAGAGTGACTCATACACTATCCTTTGTAAATGGACCCCATGTATGGGGTCACAGTTAGTAAGAATTCTCACATCATTTCAAGCCGTTGTGTGCCAGAGGTTTCTGGATTTGTGTTTAGTCTTAAAGTTGTTTTGTCACATGAGGTTCTCCTTTAAACAGACAAACACTTGTATATTCACACGAGTCACCAAATATTTGAGACTGCACATTCTGGCTGTGTTTAACTGTGTTTGACAGTTTAAGTTTTATATATATGCAGGCTGTAGCGTGATAACAGTTTAAGCTTAAGCTGCAATCCGCTGTTACAGCTTTCCACAGTTTACTTCCACCCTGCATCATTTTTGGCACAGTCCAAATAAGGTTTCTGCTGCCAGTTAAATCAACATTTCATTTCGCTTGTTTTACCTCGATCTCGTCTGTTTGCTTTTTTTTCCAGTGTGACATGATGTTGGTCAGTAGATGTAGGTTGTAGCATCAGTCACAGTGTGAGATTGTCATTGTGAATTTCTGATGATGTCAGGACTTTTCCTCAGGCTGTCTTTGGTCTCAGGACCATTAAAATGGTCAACTTTGAACCTCTTTCACAGTGCAACGTAGGACCACCATTTTGGTGCCATGACCAAAGATATCATCATGATTCCTTCATGTTGGTCATCTTTTTTGTCTGGGACAGCTAAAGTGTGTTTAAAAGGCTTTAAATGTTCTTTATTTCTATCCTTTTCAATTTAGTCTGCTTCATCATCTATAACTCTGAGCAGATTGCTCTTTCCATGTTACTTCCTGTCTTGGAATGGACCTGCTGCAAACAAGCTTCTGCTACCTCAACTCGACTAGATGTGCATCTTCGTTGGAATACTAAAAGTGTTGTTTTGTTCTTATCTTTATGTATTTGGCTTGGGTTTGTTTTGGGTTTTTTTTTTGTTATTTTCACAATGGCGCTACTGACAAGTTAGTTACGTTAGAGCCATGACCTGAGATTTCGCCAAGATTCTTTCATTCATTATCTTGCGTATGGGACAGCCCAGTGTTGCTTTAGACATTCTGTATTTATTTCCTGCGAGCAGGTGGTCGCAAATTTCACAGGTTATTTCTTTCTAACAGCCCACAATACCCATAAATCCATCCATTGTGGAAACTTAATTCCTGGATCACTGAGAAAAGCTGTGAGGGGTCAAAGAGGCAGCTGGAGGTAAGAGGTAACTGAGCACCAGCAGGTACACTGTGTGGTAATACTGCACAAGGGTCACCGTTAAAAGGGCAGAGCACAATATGTTACCTTGAAAGGGAAATCTTATAACTAAAGAACTGTACAGCCAGTTTCTGAAACTATGATTGCTTAGTACGTGACTGTAATGTACCCTAACTGTAACGCTACCCTTGAGTGGTTCAGTTGGTGATTAAGGTCTGTTATGCTTATTTCAATCCCCCTGTTTTTGTTTTTTGACCCTTCTAGGGTTTGCTTGGTCAAAATAATTGTTATTTATCTTATACTAGGCCTCTGTCTGAAAAAATCCATTTTAGTTCCTTATCAGCTTTCTTCTGATTTGCTGCCCCTTCCAAACTGAAGGTTTCAATAGCAGGTGGATGATTTGTTCGACATTATCAAGAGTAGATGGGGATTACTTTTACTTTTGGTCACTAGTTTGATATGAACATCCACCATTGTGATGTGTACTTGAGAAAATATAATGGAAAAACAGAATAGGTCCCCTTCATTATTTTTTCTGCTCAACTGCACTCTGGTTGATCTTAAACTCAAGCCCAGGCTTGAGCTCAAGCCATGGCCCAAGAAAGATTACATCAAAAATAAAAGCAAGGGTAATGCAAGGTAATAAATGCTCCAAATGACCTCCAGACAGAGAAGGAAAACTGAGGCCACGACATGTCTCTACTTAGAGGGACTGTTTAATGCCTGGAGGAAACCTGACCTCTCCTACAATTTTGAGAAATGCGGATGGAC
This sequence comes from Heterochromis multidens, assembly GCA_015108495.1. Lineage (NCBI taxonomy): Eukaryota > Metazoa > Chordata > Actinopteri > Cichliformes > Cichlidae > Heterochromis > Heterochromis multidens. The sequence continues at coordinate 6,534 of VUQS01048088.1, read as the reverse complement.
TGATGTAGACCTCAGCTGGTGGTATGGAGATAGCGTCAGTTAATCTTAAGAGTAATGAGTCCTTGAAAATGATTAGGCCAGTCAAGGCTCTAAGGGACAGAAGAATTCTGAAAGTTGAATCATCTTTTCTGAGCAGCTGATTCAAACTAAGAACAAACGGCTTTGGGGGTGAAACTGATGGTCCTTTGATGGTTTTTAGTTGAAAACAGCCTTATTCTGCTTAGCCAACAATATACTGCTGTAAGATTAACTTTGTGTCACCTTGACATGTTTAAGCGGAGGTCATTCCAGTGTCCATCCATCTTAGGTTTTACACAAAAGCTAAGATGTTATGTGGCAAAGACGGATTGAATTAAACATGGTAGGAGGTACACAGAAAGGTGAAGTAAGTCGGTACAACTTAGAGAGACGAAGTCTGAGAAAACAATGACTTATAGGAAAGTAAAAGAGCGAAAAATATTTCACCAACAAAGGAAAAACATGCTCCAGAAAGAGGGCATAAAGAAATTAAAATTAGGCCTTAACCTCTTCATGGTAACTTAAAGTAAACCAATACTATGTCTTCCTTCACATTAACAAGCTTTCCCATGATGCTTTTTCTTACCATTTAGGTCATTGTTTATGCCTCAGCGATCACTTTAGCTGTGTACTCTCAATGTTTAACCATTAGTGTGTTCTTTTGGTTTCCCTGCTTATGTTAAAGGCTCATCAGCACTCATTTGAAGACTTAAAATATTGACTGTTTGGATCATAAGATTTCCTTATTTGTTACTGAGTATAAATGATGGTTTGGAAAAGTTTATGCAGTTTAGATTCCATTAGCCAGCTAATGGTGATTTGAGAGGTTAAAGGAGGGGAATACAGTCTAGGTGGCCTCATAGGGTTAATGCAGAAACATTAAAATAAAAGACATGGTACTCAAATAATCCAGAATTGATATTTCAAAATATAAGAGACTTCTGAAGTAGCAACAGTGGTGGTGGAGGTGTAATTTCTGGGGCTGGGGGGGGGGCTTTTAAAAATCTGCCCAAATAAGAGCCTAGGTCAGGGGTGGGTAATTAATTTTCCCAAGGGACCCTTGTGGAGGTAATAGGTAATCAAATAAGCTGAACTCAATTCTGCTCGATATGAATTTTTTTCTCTTTATAACATAATTGGCACGGCCCTCCACAACAGTCCCAGTTTCTTATTTGGCCCGTTGAAAAAATTAATTGCTCTAGAAGGACATTGGTTAATGATCACAGGGAAAGAGGTTTTTAAAGACATTTAAAAGGTGTTCATCAAAGTTATTTTCCCCACGTTTCTTTGTTTTAATGCTGAGCTGACTGTCTCATATTGATGCATAGTAATAATAGTAATAGTAATCCAAAGCTGGGTTTATGATAGTTTGTCACACATATTGTTTCTTCCATGATTAACCAGTTAAACATACGCTTACACGGTAGTTTGGATTCTGTGGTAGTGGAGCCACTGATTTTGAGCAGGAGGAATGATTTGAGGAAGCAAAGCCTCAGTATTGTTTTATGAGAGACGTGAAAAGTAGTGAACTTGTCCATCAGTGGAGCAGATTTATGTGCAAGATGCACAAAACCATAGTTGTACATTTACTCGCCCGGGCACTCACTCCCTTTATTGAGCTAATGTCAAACGGACACTGAGCATTCCATTCCTTCCACTCGTCTCAGCCTCTCCACAGATAAGGTCAGAGGTTAAGCAGAAGAAGAGAGGGGAGGGGTGGTGTTGGTGGTTGGCAGTGAGCGTCCTTTATTGTCCCTGTGTGTTGTGTTAGTAGGCAGTCTTCTCTCTATGTTCCTGGGTAAGAGTGAGGGAGGCAAAAAGGAAGAAAAAAGTGCAGAGAAAGGTAGAAAGGGGGAGCAGGAGGGAAGGATGCTTTTCTTTTTCTGAATTATTCAGGGATGTGGGTGTACTAACATGCATTGTTTAATGGGCTGTTAAACCAGGGAGGTGGATGCATTACTGATTCGATCATGATCATGATTTTCACAGAAATTCGTATCCAATAACACTTGATCTTTTGACAGTGGATTAAAAGATGCTTAAAAAAAAAGAAAAATATATATACATGTAGCTTGTATTTCACATGTATTTCACTCACCTCTCTCTAAATAACTGCTGTTTTGGTCCTTGGGACTTGAATCAACAACTAAAAGTTCCTTTACTTTGTTGTTTGCTGGATTGTGACAAACCTTGACAATTAGACACATTATTCTCATAAAAGAAACAGGAACAGAATAAAAACATGGACTCCTGCTGCTTTTTTCTTATTTTAAAATGTATTGCCTGACCATGTGCACTTTCTGACTGCTGTACCTTAAGGTCACAGAGTAGTTATTGGTTGCTTAGCAGTTCCTCTAATCAACATATAGTCTCATCAGTGATTCTAAAGGCTACACACCAAGCATACTTATGTCGGGCTCAGGCTTCACAATATTTTTGACAGTTGTAATGCGAGATTGTGTCACAGATGAGTATAAAGTTTTAAAATCTTGTTTTTTTGTGACTTACAGACATGGCTGACTGTGCGTTGCTGTCTTTAGTGTGCGTGGTGTCATAGGGAAGGAGGGACTAGCTAGCAAACAAAGCGTTGAGTGTCTTTGCCTTACAATATAAAGCACCTCGAGGTGACTGTTGCTGTGATCAGATGCTATATAAATAAAATTGAATTGAATTGAATTGAATGGCCAGCAGAGGGCAGCTCTCTGGTTTCAAAAAACATATCTGATTGTATAGAAGTCTGTAGGAAAAATGTGCCTCTTTTCCTTTGATCTTTGACCTCAGTAAACACTTTCCTGATGACTTCATGGGCTAATCTTTAAATTATGTCTCCATTAGTGTCCAGAAGGACTACAGTGCAGGGTATGCGTTACTGTGTGATTGATAAGTTGCTAACCAGCAAGTGTTCAGTGGTCCCTTGGCTTCATAGTTGAATCCATCCATGGCTTGAAGAGCTTCACTCAAGGCCTCACAGCAGGATTTTGCTAACCAATAGTGTACAACCTATGCACTCTGTGGCTGTATACAGCTGAGAGGTAGGGGTTTTGTACAGATGAGCCATCAGTTTTTGTCCATTATGACTCAAGATTTGCACAACACAGACTTTCTTTCCCAACCTGGAACTAGTCGTTTAAATTGGGACATAATCGGGCCAATATCACATAGTTATATCACAATATTGTAGGGTCTTTACCTTACAATATAAAGCACCTTAAGGTGACTGCTGTTGTGATTTGACGCTACATAAATAAAATTGAATTGAATTGAAATGAAAGTTTTAATCAAGCACTGGAAAAAGTAAAGCATTGATGTTTTTGTCTTCACATTCTATATCGTGCAGTTTCAAATACATCCACTTTGACCTCTGCCTCTCCTCTATGTGTAGTACCTAACCTTCCGTCATCCTATGCATTTTTAAGTATGGCTGAACCATACTTTTGCATTTCATCAGTGATTTTTATCCCTCAGTGGTTAGTCTGACTGAAAATTATCTCAGTAATGTCCAGAATTGTTTCAGTGTCTTTAAGCCTTTTCATAATCTTTGCATCTCTGTATCTCGCTGCGTTGACGGCTGAGCTGTACTGGCTCCCCAGTGGGACACGTAACCTCTAGTTCGACTATATTATTTCAGTGTGGTTTGATCCAAAATGGCTCCTCTTATTGCCTTCATTGTTTTGAGTCTGCCCCAGGTTCAACAGAAGAGTGGCGGCTTACTGGGGTAAAAAGGGAGTCCAGTGGCTGACAGCAGGCGGCTTGTTCAGGCAGGACTCCTGTAGTGTATGAACCTGTGACGCCGGCCAGCTGTGTAAAGCTCAGTTAAGTCCCTGCATTGCTTTTAAAAAATGGCTTTCATTGCACAAAGCAAACAGTTTCCATCATTTGCCTATCTCTTTCTGTGTTTACTACAGTGTCACTTGTTTCAAGAGTGTTCTTAAAGAAAGTGATCATTTTTTGTTTTTGAAGCACATCACTCCACCCAACTCCTGATTCAAGCACTGATTCAACCTCATAATGTACATTTCAGGACACTGTTTAAACAAGTGGGTTTGCATGGTGTTGAATACAGTTGTATATACACTGGTGTTCCAAGTAAGCTATAGAGAAAGAGAATTTTCAAACACCTGAGCTACTATGGCCGTAGTTGGGTGCCCTTCAATGCAGGGATCCAATATTTTTACATGCATAAACACAGGCACTAACAATGAACAAAGTCTAAAGGCTCAAGTCAATCCCCATACACTCCCATGCTAAAATGCCTAAAAATATCCCAAATATTTAAAAAAAAAAAAACTGTACAGAGGGTGAACTTTTTTATAACTCACCCATTAAAGTTGTATTTAGTTAATTAAATTTGCTTTTTTAAGGGCGACATTGCTGACTAGCGTATGTTGACGCAGGTGTGCTTCGCAGGTCTGTGCTGCAGTTTTTGTGAATAAAATTCTAGTATTTTATTTGTATGCTTTTTAGCACTAGGCAAGCATTAATATTACTGTTTAGCTTCTGCCATGCTAAAGTAGATTGGAAATGGCAGCCAGTGAAAATTGCACCAGGCAACAGGAAACTGACATGTTTTTAGCAGAAACTCCACAACCATGTGTTCATGCCTGAAACACTGACATCTGCGTCCCTTTTTTTTCTCATGTTTGGCTTTTTTGTTCCCTTTTGTTGTCTAGTTGTAAGCTGTACTCTGTTACAAGACTGCCATATGTCCACCATGCTCATACAGTACATTTTGTCCCTGATATTTCCATTACAACTATCTGTTTACATACAAACCATTAAGCTGGCGCTGTAAGTCTTTCAAGATACACGCTGTGACTTCCTGCCATTCCAGAAACTACTTTAAACTTTTAGCGTTTCTGTAAACTCTGCTGCCCTTTGAAAATGCACTGTTTATTAAAGACCACCAACAGTAATGCAGCTGACATGCACTTCATTCTTGTTTCAGGATGTCTGCACGAGCAGAAGCTGAGTGCTCAGGTATGACTCAAAGTGTCCTTAAGGAAGGTGAAATGTGTTCTAGCAGTGAGTCTGCTGTTCTTTGTTTGACCCCGACCTCTGACTTTGCTGTGGGAGAAGACAAATCAACCCACCTTAGGGCAGAACTGAATGAGAGTTGCTTAAGGGAGCTTTTTTTTTTTTAGCATGCTCTTTAAATATTTCTTGTTTTGTCTTAGAGTGAAAGGTAGGCAATCTGTAAAGGTGCTGTCAGTTTTGACTTGTGTGACCTTTTAAAGCGCTCTAACTTGTTCTGTTTGTGAGCTTTCAATCATCGTTACGTTGTTTTTAACTGGAACTGCTCACTTGAGATTGATGGTGGTAAACTATCAGTTGTTTTATAGGTTTTTCAGTTCACTGTTACATCTGGATGACTGCCATATCAGCGTATTTACAACAGTTTCTTCTTTGGATGTTTTATTTGATTGTGTCAGATTAAGGTTTTCACATCCACTCCTGGGAAGATTTGGCATTGTGTCAATGTGTTCCAGACCAGAAAACTTCCAAAGCATCTGCTTTTATAGAGGTGCTCACACCCGCTGATGATCAGTTAATCAAGTGTATTCAATTAGCAGCACCTGCCTGCTACTTACCCTCTTAATTTCTATGAAACCAGTAAGGATGTACAGTGGTGTGAAAAAGTATTTGCCCCCTTCCTGATTTCTTAGTTTTTTGCATATTTGTCACACTTACATTTTACAGCATGAACAGCCTGTTTAAGGTCATGTCAAAGCATCTCAATTAGATTTAAGTCCAGACTTTGACTAGGTCAATCCAAAACCTTAATTTTAGTTTATTTTGAGCCATTCAGAGGTGGACTTGCTGGTGTGTTTTGGATCATTGTCCTGCTGTATAACCCAAGTGCTCTTGAGCTTCAGGACATCAGGATTTTCTGGTAAAGAGCAGAATTCATGGGTCCATTAATTACAGCAAGTCGTCCAGATCCTGAAGCTGCAAAGCAGCCGGCCGCTACTGGGAAGGTTCAGCACTGTTTCAAGTTTTCTCCATTTGTGGATAATGGCTCTCACCGTGGTTCACTGGAGTTACAAAGCCTTAGAAATGGCTTTTTAACTCATTCCAGACTGATAGATGTCAATGACTTTGTTTCTTTAGATTGTAACATGATGTGTTGCCTTTTGAGATCTTTTAGCCTGCTTCACTTTGTCAGACAGGTTCTGTTTAAGTGATTTCTTGATTCAGCAGGTCTGGCAGTAATCAGGCCTGGGTGTGGCTAGTGAAACTGAACTCAGCTTTACAAAAAATGTGGTTAATCACAGTTAATTCATAATTTAACAAGGGGGCAATTACTTTTTCACACAGGGCCAGGTAGGTTTGGATAGCTTTTTTCCCTTAATACATGAAATCATCATTTAAAAACTGCATTTTGTATTTACTCAGGTTATCTTTGTCTAATATGAAAATTTGTTTGATGATCTGAAACATGCAGGTGTGACAAATATGCAAAAAACTAAGAAATTAGGAAGGGGGCAAATACTTTTTCACACCATAAGCTAACAAAAA
>VUQS01048087.1:0-10889 GCA_015108495.1 Heterochromis multidens | reverse complement strand
AGCAGGCTTGTAATTCCTCCTTCGACTCCTTGGTCCACTTCTTCACAGTTTTAACCTCAGGCTTAGAAGTTTTTAATTTCTGTCTGTAGGTAGGTATGAGGTGAAGCAGACAGTGATCAGAGAGTCCAAGAGCTGCACGGGGAACAGTGAAACAGGCATCCTTTAAAGCAGTGTAACAGTGGTCCAGTATGTTAAGTGTCCCACCAGGGACGCTAATGTGCTGTCTGTATTTTGGAAGTTCATGGTTGAGGTTTGCACTGTTAAAATCCCCCTAGAATAATAATGAGGGAGTCTGGGTGTTTTTTCTCCATGTCAGTTACAGGCTTGTGGTGGGATGTAAACACCAACCAGAATGAATGAAGAGAACTCCCTTGGTGAATAAAAAGGTTTGCAGTTTATAAGAAAAGACTCCAGGTGAGGGCTACATGACTTTCCTAACACTATAACATCAGTACACCAGCCTTTATTGCTGTATAAGCAGATTCCACCTCCTCTTGTTTTCCCCGAGAGCTCCGTGATCCGCTTGAAAAAAACTCAAGTCCGGCAACCGAAGAGCACAGTCCGGGATCTGTTCATTGAGCCTGGTTTCAGTGAAGCAGAGTGCGGTGGATCTGCAAAAGTCCAGAGTTCTTAGAGTACAGGAGCAGCACCTTATCTATTCTGTTTAACAGTGATCGCATGTTCGCCAGGTGTATAGACAGGGGCGGGGCGCGCAGTCCCCGCTGACGCAGCTTGACGAGGGCGGTGGCGTGCTTGCCGCGTCTGTGCCTCCAGCAAATCCCATAGAGCGCCGCTTCACCTCCAACCAGAATCTTGGTAAAGTTGTCAGGGTTGATGCAAAATGAGGAAAGAATACCTAGAGGGGACTGTTCAATGGAGGCCAAGGCCAGCAAATACATTCAAAAATGGCCTGGTCTGCCTCAATGCTTCTCCTCCACGGCACTCTTCAGCAGTAACATTCTGCTGTTCCCATTTCAGTCAATTATCCTGAGGTATAAAAAAAAAAAAAGAGGGTAAGGCTCCTTTTCAAGCTGAGAGACTTGCTAGAGCTGGTTATTTAAACTGCCAATCTCCAAGCCTACACAGGACATAAGTGGAGTGCAACTCAAGCAGCAGACCAGGCTGTTAATCATCTGAAACACCAGGAAATAGCTGGTCTCACACAATCTAACACAGCCGGCCTAGGATACGGTGCAGCGCCAAAGAGATGGTTTAAAGCCACCAGAAAGGAGAGGAAAGACCATGTCATCTCTGAAGTAGCTAAGACTGATGGTGAAAAGTACACAATTACAGCTGTGAGTCAACAACAGCAAAGTAAATGGTCCACATGGGAGGACAACAGGACCATTACCTGGACAGACATGTGGAAGACACTACAAGCAAGACTAAGTTTTCTCATCAGGGCTACTTATGACACTCTCCCCAGTTCTTGGAACCTCCACATCTGGTACGGCTTAGATAAATCCTGCCAACTTTGTCACTCTTCTAACCCCAGCTTGAAACACATTCTTTCTGGTGGCAGGACGGCACTGTCAAAGGGCAGGCACAGTTGGCAGCATGGCAGGGTTCTGTATAAACTAGCAGAGATACCGGAGGTCCGCAGGCAGGAGGCAAACAGGATCAACCCAGGTAAATCCCAGAGGTGGATCCAGTTTATCAGCCAAGGGCACAAAACATAGTCCCACACCAAGAAGGAGCAGTCCCTCCTGTCACTTGGAGGAAAATGGCAGCTGGCAGCTGACCTAAATCGCCAGCTGAAATTCCCTCTGGAGTTCACAATATCATCCTTGCCCCAGACATCGTACTCTGGTCAGTCCCTGCCAGAATAGTTATCATAGTGGAGCTGACCATTCCATGAGAAGAAGAGATGGAGGCTGCTCATGAGAGAAAGAGGGAAAGGTATGCAGAATTGTCAGCCACCTTCCCAGTGGAAGTCGGGTGCAGGGGTTTCATTGGAGCATCCACTCAGCGACTATTAAAAACACTTGGTGTCACAGGAGGAGGCAAGCTCTCCAAGATCTTGCACAAGAAGCCAAGCAAGGAAGCTTCTGGCTCTCGCGCCAAAGGAAGGAAAAGGCTTGGGGAAAAGAAGGATCTTAAGGCTGGCTGCAGGGAGTGCAGCCAGCCGAAATGTTCTGGGATTAATGGAGCGAAACATCAGTGAAGGGTGGCTCCCAGCTGATTACCCTGCAGCCCACCCAATGGCACTGTCGGAGGTGCGACAGGCAGAAATGCCCAGCAGGTGTAACCTCCTGTGCTCTCAACAGGTAAAAATCTAAAAGACACAGTAAAACTGTAAAAACTTGCAATTCCTGCAAACCAAGAACTTATATCCCACACACAGTTATAGCTAACAAATAATGATCAGCTGCAGAGGTGGACAAGATATCAGAACACCTGGACCACACCTGGAGTGCTCTCTCTGCAAGACTACAAACTCCCTCTGCTCAGAAAATCTTCATGGTGTGAAGGTAAAACTTTGCATAGCTTCATTAGATGCACTAAAGTTATTACACAAAAAAACAAAAACAGCTGACTGAAGCGGTCAGATGGGAGCTTCTTTCAGATTTGATTGATTTTATTATCAATGACAGTTTTTTAGGCATAAAAACTACACAAAGATTTTTTCTTAAAAGAAAAGAAAATCTTTTTAGAAATAAAAAAAAAATGTTGGCAAAAATAAGGTGATGCAGGAAGTGAAAAAGAGGAGGATGAATGAGAGAAATCTGATTTCCTGCAGTCTTAAAGTCAGGACAATGATGAAGAACTCCACCTGGTGGACATGAAGTGAAACTGCACTTACCACACTGGACTACAGGTATGGGTCATTGAAGTGATGACTCTGTTATAATTTATTGCACTTCATGACTTGTAGTAGTTTATTCTGCAAAAGCTTTTTATATTTTTATAGTATGTTGGCATCTAAAACTCCACACTGTCAGTTTGGGACCATAAAGACTTTTCATATAATATTTTTATCATGAAGTAAAAAAGGAATTACAGTGAAAATGATATTGGATAAGCCAGAGAAGCCCGTGGACTGTTATGGGAATTTCATTACAGATAATGATGTTCCATTTTTATCTGCATATGAAAATGAAAGTTGAGTATGTGACCTGACTTTGGTGCTTGCATCCATTGGTGAAAGATTTTCCAGGGATGCATTATGTTATCTGCTGCTCTAAATAATCATTCTCACCTTCAAGGTTTAATCAGTTTATATTTTATTTATTAAAAACAAAATAACCATCAAGCCAAATCTGGCTTAAAATTCAACCACTTTATGGAAAACACAAAATTCACATCACACCTCATGGAGAGCTTTCTGATGTTTTCCTCTAAATAATCCTGATATTAAACATTTCAAACAGATTTCTGAGATTCCTTAAAGCTGATGCTAAATGCACCTTTACTCATTTTAATTTAACTCTTTAAAGACTGGAATTCTGATGAGGACAAGTGTGGGAAAATGATGGATGAGTATAAACCTCCTCTGGTGAAACGGTTTTACAGAGTGGTGAAAATGGGTAATTAGAGGAGTCCACATGCTCACATGTGGGGGTGAAGTGATGTCAATGCAGAGCTCTCAGTGTGGAGGTGAGAAAGAGGCTATTAAACCCTCATCGACACCTCCCTACGACTGCAGAGCTATGGCCTGGGAGAGCGGGAGCAGGACAGGTTCCCACACTCCAAAAACTCAACATATCGATTACAGAAAATACAAAAACATTTCAGTATCAGACCAAAACTGGGATCAAGCCTGTCTTTAGCATCAGACTCATGACCCCACAAGTACAGTGAAGGTGTCTCTCTTATTTATTCAGACATATGAGCCCTTGGCAAAAACTGACACTTTACTACCACAGATGAAGCTTTGTGACTTGTTTCCCATTACATCAAGTTCTTAATTTGACAGTTGTTTCTTAATGTTATTAGTGGGCACAAATTAGTGAGTCAAAAACTAGCAGGTCTGATGAGGTAGCAAGTAAACTATGAACAAAAACTTAAAACAAATCCATGTGTTTCTCTCTGTGAACAGCATGGGAATTCAGACAAATGTTATTGTTACTGTATTTCTCTCCATGCACAACGTGAGGCTGCAGGTATTTAATAAAGTCAAAGTAAAGAATCTGACTCACAGCTGCACAAACCCCCCCCAAAAAAACACAAAAAAAAAAGTGTGCAAATTCTAGATGACCTTTATGGACACCTGAGTGTAAAACTAAGAATCCTATATTTCTTCTAATATGCTTCTGATCTGTCTGAGTCAAAATATGACAAGTTTTCTGCCACTAAATAAAGCTTCTGCAACTCAATTAAATAGTGTCCTCCCAAAAATGTTGTGCTCAGACTGAAACTGACCAGGGACCACTGAGTTTCACAGTTCTCTGATTCCAAGCCAGTCCGTTTTATACATGCTCATCATGCCATACAAACAGCAGCACAGGCAATAACAGCTGCATGTAAACATATCATTAGTGTGGAAGTCCTTCACTGTGAATGAAGAAGACACAAAGCTCGCAATTTGTAATCAAACACCATTACACAGATGAGCACGCCCAGTTTGAAGAAGCTAGCTAAAGCTAGCCAGAGCTCAGAGCCAGCCCCAAGCAGCCGCTCCTATCTTTCCTTTGTATAACACTTATTTCGGCAGATGGATCCGCATAGTTGATTTGCCGCAGATTTTTACACCAGATTCTCTCCTCCTGGGTTAGCCAGCTGCTTAAAGAGTTTTCTGTATCACAAAAGTGGCTCTCATTACCTGGCAAAATCACCGTGGTAACTGATGCTGAACGCATAACCTGGTCAGGAGCAGGTTATGTTGAAAATTTCGGTTTTAAATCTGCTGGAAGTGCCACGTTTTCACTGAGTCGTTTATTTCCAGCATGTTTTAAGTCCAGTATCGATTCTCTGCTGGGGGAATACGTTTTATATGTGCAGCTGTTAAGCCGTACTAAAACCACAGAATGAAACGCAAACTATGTGTCACATTGTCACGGTAATGTGCATGTATTAATTTGGTGATTTCGAAAATATAAAAATGTTGTTATACTTGATTCTAATCTGCTGCTAAGTCTCTTTTACTCTGCTGGAAGTGCAGCTGCTAGAACACACACCAAGAATACCTGTTCAATCAATCACACTAATCTCTCTTTGATCTGCAACAAACTGCAGCAATTTCCACGTCTCCTTTATTAAGCTTTAATGATGAAATGAATCCAATTTAAAGTTTCAGAGCTCTAATGCGCAGTCGTCACCTCAGAAATAAACAGCAGCACTGAGAGCTCACTCTGGAATTAAAATGTTTATTTTACTGCTCTGTGCGCTAAATCTCCAGACGAACAATCTCTTCTCTTATTTGTAAAAGTGTTGCATTTTTCTGTTCTATTTTGTATGCTCTTTGTAGATTTTTAATCACCATTTTATCATCATCATCTGATAGCATCTCTGATTGGAGTAGGGATCCTTTTCTGCACATAGCCTGAAACAGAAAACCCAGCTTAACAGACAAAGTTGATAACCATCATGATGATACTCGTCATCTCCAACTGGGGTCTTAGGTTTTGTCGAGCCAGCTAAGGCAAAGAAAGTCTGGTTATGTTAAATTCTGTTCATAATATACCCCTCTGTTCTTGAACCGGGGATCTTTTGTATGCATGTTGATCACTTCACTATGGAGTCACCTACACTTTCTTTGGTGAAAAGACAGTGCAAAGCAATTACAAGGAAAATTATGGACTTCATGGCCCAGGATGACCACCCAGTCTCCATAGTTGATGATAGAGGCTCCAGAAATCTGAAACTACCTCAGTTCAAAGTTCCCTAAGGAAGCTACCCAATTCAAAGTTGTTGATTGTACTTAGAGATCAAAATTGTTCCAGGGCTTGAGAATATTGCTGAAACAAATTACTTAACAATGGGTAAAATCTCCACCTTAATTGCTGGATGGACATCGATACCGCTATCGCTAATAGGTAAAATAACTGCTCTAAAAATGAATGTGTTTACAAAAATATTGTACTTGTTTCAAAATTTACCCCTGCCAACACAGATTAATTTGTTTGCACACCTGAAAAAACTTTTTATTAAATTCATGTGGAATAACAGACGTCCTTGTCATTGCTATACCTACCATATGATAGAGGAGGGCTGGGGTGGCCAAATCTGCTTTGGTATTATTGATGTATTACTTTGTGAAGGAGGATGCCCCCTTATGGAGAGAAATGGAAGGCCACACATTGCGTTTACCTCTCTCTATTTACTTGTATTCAGATAGTGTGAAAACTTAAAAAGAACACTACACTAAGAATCCTGTGGTTAAAAATGTGATCAGTGTGTGGCATCAAGTGAAAAAATATATGAGGGATACTACGACTCATTTTTTTTAGTCCAATATGGGGAAATGAATTTTTTTCCTCCTGGAAGGTCTGACGCAGGATTTAAGAGTTGGGCTGAAAAGGGTCTACGAAAGATAGGAGACTTATATAATCCTAAATCTAAAGTTCTGATATTATTTGAAGAAATATCTGGAAAATATAATACTCCTGGCAATCAGTTTTTTAAATACCTACAATTAAGAAATTTCATCAGAACACAAACTGATCAGTCACAATCTATTCTCCCTTTGATTATAATAGAAAAGGCAATGCTTAAGGACTGCTCCAGGAAGGGAGTGATGTCTAAACTATATCACTTATTAGTAGATGAGTCCTCTGAATCCTCTGTTAAAAGACTGGAAGCATGGAGAGAGGATTTGCATGAGAACATCACAGAGGAAGAGTGGGGATGGGCATGCTCCAGGGCCCATTTGCAAACAGTTAACACACGCCTAAGATTAGTGCAACATAGTTGGTTGATGCAAACCTATGTAACTCCAGAAAAGCTTAATAAATATAACACAGCTTTACCTGATTTTTGCATTAAATGTGGAAGTGAAAAAGGTACAAAAGTCATAAGTCAAAAAAAAGAAACAAAAGTCATAATTATGAGGCCAAAAGTTCTCAGGTTTTTCCTCACTTTCTTCGATAGGATTCTGCATGATTTACAATGTGACTAACCCAATACCACACAACCAGCTTGTGTCTTTAATGTCTACACTGAACACACTGAGTAATTCCTGGAAAAAGCCTCGGTGCTAATGACTTCTCCAAAAGCTTTCTGGAGTAAAGATTCCACTTCAGGAGTGTTGTTCTTAAGTCATTTGTGATTTACAGTATTTGTAACCTGCAGCCTGTTGAAAGAACAGTAATGTGATGTAAATCTGTTGAGAAGTGTGTCCTTTGAAGGGTTTCTTCTCGTAGCTTCACCTCTAACAACAGGGTCATGTGACTTCAGAGGGGGACAGCCAACTAGGAAGGCGTGAGAAGTGTGCCTTGGCTTTGAAGTGGTTCAGCCTGCCTGTTGGCTCGACAGGATACAGCCGGAGAGTTTATAATGTGAGAGAACGGTAAGATCCTTACAGTACAGCACGGAAAAGAGGACTGGCTGCGGTTCCCGTGTCCTCACAGTGCTTCAGAAGAAACCAAAGGGCACTGATTTTATAACATTTCAAGTTCCATCCATATTCACCACAGTGTTAAAAAACACAGCAGAAGAGTTCCCACAGGCCTGCTTAAGTGCTTGACCTTGCATGCAGACATCATGCAAACTGTCAGAGTTCAAACAACATGGGCACCCACTAAAAACTCAAAAACAAACTGCTGCGTGTCAGTATGAGCCACAGTTAGCTGCTGAGCAGCACAGTTTTCCAGCCGCAAGCAGAAGCCTGAGTTTAAATGTTTGTTTTTTATTAAAATAAGAGTGATAACTACACAGCAGCTGGGACAGGAGCAGGTCTCCCCACTGTGCTTAAAAGCCAAAATGTTCTCCCTGCTTTTGTTTAAGAATATTTTTGATGCAGTTTTTTTTTTTTTTTCATAAAGCTTCAAATGTTTTCAGTGTCTGACAGATGTGGACTGCACTACGAGCCATAATGCTGGAATACGAGCAGATTGTGGTTTGGCATCATTTTGCTGAGATAAGCAAGACCCTCCCTGAAATAAATGTTCGCTGGATGGCAGCACATGTTGCTCCTAAACCTGTAGATACAGTCCAGCATTAATGGGGCCTTCACAGATGTCCAAGTCACCCCTGCCATGTACGATCCATCAGGGATGCTGGCTTTGAGCTGTGTGCTGATAAAAAGCTGGATGGTCCCTCTCCTCTTTAGTGCAGAGGATGCAATGTCCGTGACAAACAGATTTCTGAGGTTCTGATTGGTCGGAGCACAGGACAGTTTTCCACTCGACCTCAGTCCACCTTAAATGAGCTCCAGCTCAGAGAAGGTGGCGGTGTTTCTGCATCTTGTGTCGCTGTTTGTTCTTTGCATGGTGGAGTTTGACTTTCATGTCTGGATTCAGTGATGCGTTCACTGCCGATGGTTTTCTGGAGTGTTCCAGAGCCCACGCAGTGATTTCCACCACAGAATCAGGTCTGAGGGCCTGAACACCACCAACATCCAGACTCTGTGGCCTGGTCAACTGTGTGCAGAGATTTCTTCAAATTCTTTGACTCTTCTTTTTGTTTTATGTTACACTGTTCAAGATCTTCACAGAGCGATGAACTGGTTCTCATCTTTATTACTGAAACACTCAGCCTATAAAGGATGGATGTTCTTTTTATATTTAAACATGTAAACATGTCCGAAGCCACCAGGCTTTTTCATTTTAAACCAATTCCAACTTTTTAGAAATATATGTTGGCATGATATTCAGATGTGACCATATACATTTCAAAATACTAAAGAATTTCTCAATTTCAGCAATTAATATGGTCTTGTCTGAACTATATTAAGTTAAAAAAAAAACCTTATGCACATCACTGGATGATTTTTTTAAACATAACACCCATCCCAGTGTTTTGATATTTAATAATTTTCCTTTTGACAGTCCACAGTTAGTCTTAGGAGTAAATAAAAAGTGTTTAAACTCCATATATCTGTCCAGTTTTAAGCCCAAGTATAAAACAAACAGCACGGTCACATTGACAAATGAATAACTGGTAATTATCTGAAACTTCACCATTTTCAGTTCATTTTTAAAACAGCAGAAACTGCCTGAAAAAAAATGTTTTCAATGCTGAAACATCAGCAGTGTGAACAATTCACTCTTTTTTAGATTTTTCATTTTGATTGAGTGGAAGTGAAAATAAGCAGTGATCATTTTCATTTGTTTCCAATTCATTTTATTGAATTTGAAGAAAATGTGATATGATTTTTATATAAAAATGGATCAAGATGAATTACTTATGGTTTCAGCTGTGGATTCAAAGAACAGAGAGATTACACAAACGTGCCAAAATCTTTTGACCGTGGAAAACAATCAAATCTGTAGCACAGAAACTTTATGACTAAAGAGCAGCCGATATCACACACACACACACACACACACACACACAGAGTTCCCTTGAAGTGTTTTCTACATAAACACCTCAGAGCACCGGCACACGCCACAGTGCCGTTAAGCAAATGTCCTGAAGATGAGAGTTTGAGGACGAGGAGTTGGGATAAGTGTGGCTTTTGTTAGCTCCACCATAAAAGACAGGCGTCACGACAACATGAGAAGTGTGTTGTCTGATTGGAGCTCCCGACAGGAGGTCAGGTGAAATAAGTGTGCCCTTTGAAGGGAAAAATCCTCCTAGTCCTGGGACAAAGAGAGCTCATCTTTCCCACATCCACATTTCGTCTCATCACAGCTGGATTCATCTGGCCTCAAACTGAAGCTATCGTACTTGATTAGACATCTGATTGGCCGATTCACATCCTGTCATTTAAAGCTAAATACCTGCATGACTAGGCAAATGATTAGATTTTAATTTAAATTATGAGTTTGGCTTCCAACAGTTCTACAAATGTATAATCAGGGTAAAAATATTAATTTTCATTAAGAATCAAGCACACCAATTTCCTTTACAGCAGTACAATTTCCTCCCTTCCCAATATCAACCGTAAATTAATTAGGAAGTAAATAAATGCTTAATAAATGAATTTAAATACATACATACACACACACACACAGACACACAACTAAAAACATTAAAAAATTTAATTATATAACAATTAATATATTTATAAATAAAATGAAAAAGAAACAAGACAAAAATAAAGAGGGGGGAATGCAATGGGTAAAAGAATAAATAGCTAAGTCAGTAAATCAAAAGTAAACATTAAATAATGAAATACTTAAATAAATATGGAATTAAATAAATAAATGAGGAAATAGTAGGTAAATAAATGAATAATGAAATAAATACAAAGAGAATTTGATAGATTAAAATGCCTTTATTTCATATTTGGGGCATTTAATGGCATATTCATTTTTTTACTGATTCAATTGTTTGTTCATTTTATTTTGATTTGGGCAGTTTTGATCCTCCACACTCTCAAACTAGCTCACAGTTTAGCTTAGCTCGAGCCAAGATTTTAAAACTGAGCCTTCACTCAACAAGATCCATCTACAACACGAGTGTCAAACTAAGATTCAGTAAGGGTAACATGATGTTTACTGACATGTTTAATATACAGTGGGGCAATAAAGTATTTAGTCAGCCACCAATTGTGCAAGTTCTCCCACTTAAAAAGATGAGAGAGGCCTGTAATTTTCATCATAGGTATACCTCAACTATGAGAGACAAAATGAGGAAAAAAAATCCAGAAAATCACATTGTCTGATTTTTAAAGAATTTATTTGCAAATTATGGTGGAAAATAAGTATTTGGTCAATAACAAAAGTTCATCTCAATACTTTGTTATATACCCTTTGTTGGCAATGACAGAGGTCAAATGTTTTCTGTAAGTCTTCACAAGGTTTTCACACACTGTTGCTGGTATTTTGGCCCATTCCTCCATGCAG
>VUQS01048082.1:0-21964 GCA_015108495.1 Heterochromis multidens | reverse complement strand
TTACACTGCTAACATCTGCGCAGACAGCATCCAAACATCTGCGTGGACAGCATTACACTGCTAACATCTGCGCAGACAGCATCCAAACATCTGCACAGACAGCATTACACTGCTAACATCTGCGCAGACAGCATGCAAACATCTGCGCAGACAGCATGCAAACATCTGCGCAGACAGCATGCAAACATCTGCGTGACAGCATGCAACATCTGCGCAGACAGCATGGTAACATCTGCGCAGACAGCATGGTAACATCTGCGCAGACAGCATTACACTGCTAACATCTGCGCAGACAGCATACTAACACAAAGCTAGCCAAGAACCCAGGGTGCACCCCAGCCCTGACACAACGTGTTTCAGGTCATTTTACGAAGTAACGAGAAAGTAATGTAACAAGTAGTGTAATGAATTACTTAAGTAACATACTGCATTACTTTTCTAGAGAAGTAACGAGTAATGTGTAATACACTGGCAGTTATTTATGAGTCCTCACTGAGGTCATATGAAAATGTTTTAGTGTCACAGAAAGTTGCAGATTACTCGTTTACTCTGCTCAGATCAGATGATTTTTGTTTGCTGCTTCAAATACGTGTTGCCTACAGGGAAGTTGCAGAGCGCCCTCTGTTGAACAAACTGTGCAACATGAACACTCATAACATGGCTGGAGGGTATTTATTCCATCTCTTCTTTACTTTTCATTTTTAATTTATCAGCTGTTAGAAATGTTGATTCAGATATATCAGCGAATAGTTAATATCGGCTGATATATCGCTCAGGTTCTAATTATCTATGCTAACGGACTGCCTGAATGCTGTCAGGGACTCTCAGCTCTGTCCTTATTGTTCGTAATCTATGTCTTCCATCAATCCCTTTCCTTCAATACCTGTTTTTTCTTCCTGACAAGTATCCACAGTTTAGTAAATCTGCCCTGGATTGCTTGCAGATAATTCAGGATGCTGATACTGAGGCTACCTGCTGGGTCAAACAGACAGCACTCACAATAATAAAATGGGACTAACATCCTTTCACTGGTTCTCTGTTAGTCTCAGGATACAGTTCAAAGGTCAAATGATCTCAAATTTGCTGTTTGTTTTGTGCATCTATCTAATGACATGGGGTGCACCCCTGAGGTTTGCCAGTGCAGTGGACTGTTTGGTACCTACGTTCAACTGTGGGAGACAAAGTGAACAAAATAAAGCTTTAGTCCAAAGAAGGAGACAAATACTGAAATCTCCAGGTTGAAAGGGTCAGATTTATACAGCCACCATCCCTCCACCTCCTCATGTGGACTTCTGTTACCCTTTGTCCTGGACATATCTATGGGTGATTACAACTGATAATGTACTTTGGATGTGCTGATAACTTTTGAAGCAGGTGTAATAATTCACAATGCCTCATGCTCAAGCCACACAGCTGGGTTTTACACGTAATTGCCAAACGACCTTTAAAAAACCCAGAAGGGGCCTTGATACTGAAGGTGTTCCCAGAATCTAGATCTCGAACCATCTGGATGGAAAACACAGTGATGCCAGTGGGATGGTTTGTTAATCTCGAGGAAAGGTGTTGGCACCTGAAGGATGAATTGAAATCCTTTATTTGTGCACCAGATGAGATGTTTTCAACTCAAACGGTGGCTGGAGAGCATTGACCCCAACTCTGAGGATATTTTTTTCAATTCTAAAAGACTCTTTGAACCATACAGATGATTTCTCCCTAACTTCAGCCTTACCCTTATAAAACATTTTCTTCCAGGCCAGAGTTTACCCACCTACAAATATGCTGCTACACCTCATTTATCAAGCCAAGGTTGTTCTGCCAGTTTTCCATGGTTTACAGTCTCCATCCATCCCTTGCTGTGTGCTTTCAGTCACATATTTTGTCAAACTTTGTCTTCCGTGTCAGGATCGGTTCTTCTCGCGGTTTGAGCTCGCTTAGAGATAAACGTGTAAACAGTGACACATGTAAACAGCAAACCTCCCCTGCTCCGTGAGCTGCTTTTGGCTGCACACAGCAGAGACCGAGAGGAGAGCGAGTGAAGTGAAGCCTGGACGAGGCTGAGCTCTGTGAGGTGATTCCCGCTCAGAGGCTCAGCTGCTTGTTGCTTCAGCAGCAGCCACCTCACTGTGATGGTCTACCACAGCAGGTTGGATTTACACTTTTCATCCTAAAGACACTTCAGAGGTGATGATCCCTTTCACCTCATGTTCTTATTGCCCCCACATGTGCACAGGATGTTTTTAGGAATGTGTATTTCCAACATATCATGTAAGAAAGCACCTGCAGTGTTTATCCATGTAGTGACAGTGTCTTCATTTTATTCATACGGAGCCACTTGACAGCAGTCATCTCCTCGACAGGCTCCCGTGCTAATCCAGGCTGCTTTTGGGATTTATGTCCCAGAAATCTTGACATGGATTACTGAAGGTTTTGGGTGGATCAGATGTGGCTCAGAGATCATGAGTCCAGCTTTGGTTGTGGCATGAGTTGGGTTGTCCAGATCTGGCCCAAAAGTTATTGGCCCAGATGTTAACCCAGTTAGAAGGGCTCAGATGTGGCTCGGAGTGGAAAGGTTGTGGCATGGGTTTTGGCAGGTGTTGGGTGGACACCGTGTAGCCCAGTAGTCATGAGTTGGGGTTGAAATGGTTACTGGAGGTATTAAGTGTTCCACATGTGGCCCACATGTTACACCACACCTGAGTTCCAGCCCATACAAGGTGGTTTTGTGGCTGAGTTCCAGCAGCCAGACTCACCCCGAGTCAACGCCATCAATTAAGGTCAAACGTGGCCCTCAGAAGATGCAGATTTGGGCCACATGTGGACCAAACCTTCATATGTACCGGAGTCTTTAGATAGTGATCCCGTCCCTGCTCCCAGCTGTTTATGAGCTCCTGTTTGTGATTTGCTGCTGATCATCTGCAGGAGCTGTGTTCAGAGTGTTGCTTTGTGTGCTTTTTGTCTCTCAGAGTGTGACTTATAGAGAAGCAGCACAGATAAATCAATGCCTGGAAGTAAGAGTGAGACCACAGAGAGAAGCCTGGTACTGCAGAAGAATCAACCAGAAGGCAAAAAATCCCAACAAATCTCCCCTAAACCCCCCACGAGTCACCTCCCTCCCTTCAGAATGCACTCTGCAGCAGGTGACGGCTTCACGCCAGTATCACACATGGAGCATGAATCATGTTTGATTGCCTGTAAAAAGAATCCGGAGCAGGCTCGTTCTTTTCCTTTTAGCCTCCATTAACCCCGGATGGAGAGTGGAGAGCTGCATAATCACGGGAATCCCGCAGGTCCTCCGGGTCTCGACGGCCTCGGAGGGCGCCTCGTCTCCCGCTGAGGCTGAAAGCAGCCAGGAAGAAGCGACTGCTGGGGGAGCAGCTCTGAGTGACAGAAGGAGTAATTAAATATGGCCTTTGCCACAAGTAATGTATGAGAAACCTACGGGGAGCTCTAAAAGGTTTTTGGACTTTATTTGCATTTCAAATAAGAGTGCAGTCACACCTACTGTTAATTTTCAGTGAGCCAAAGAAGGCAGCAGCTCTCAAAGTTCCCACTGTAAACACAAAGACGTAAAGGGAAGTACACGTTCACTTATCTGTACTCATTCTTGCATAGGGGTGTTCTCTAGATGTAGTCATGCTATAAACTGCTTGCTAATTTGCAAGAAAGTCAACTTCTTGTTTCAGTCAACTTTTCATATTTTAGTAATTTTTTCACAGATGTTTTGATTGGTTATGCTGTCAACTTTTACACCAATCACCGTTTGATCTTTGCCCCTCAGTGATGGAGTTATGCAGTGTGCTGCTGGTTTGGTGAAGAAAGGCACACAACCGAGTCTCCATAGGCGCCCATTGGCTGGATTCCTGTAATCCCAGCAAAGCTCCACAGACAGATGTCAGTGCAGGCTGTAAATCTACCCGAACTCAGGAGTTACCTGTCTGAATACACACTGCAGCTTTCTGAACAAAGTTTAGGGACGAGTGAAGAGTTTATATGTGAGAACATTGTTTGATAAATGCACAGTTTTAGTAGAGTTAACCTCTTTTCAGCCATCATTGCTGCGTACAGTTAGCCATAGGGTTTGAGTGGGTGAAAAGTCCACATAAAGGGGGAGCTGTGAACCTATTCAGCATACCCCAATAAAAATAACTACATATGGAACCTGATTTGAAAGGGTGATATCTTCTAGTTTCTAGAACTAGGCCTGTTTAGCACGTGGATGTTCATGGGTTTTTGGACGTTCCTCAGTGTGTCCGGAGCTGATTGCTTTAACCGTCAGAGGCAGAGGTACAGTCTTCCTGAGCTCTGCAGGCACAGAAACTGTCGGTTAATTACAGAGAAGCAGCAGTATAGTCAAACAGACAGCATGACTGGATAGTTTTTTGGACCTGTAATTATGGCACTCCGTTTGTAGTTTTGTGGCTGAGAACAAACCGAGTGCACAGCCTCCCGCTGAAGCTGCGCATTGAACACCAAACAGCACTTTGTGGAGATAATTTACCTCCTGGGTTTGGATCTCATTATGATGTGCAAACACGGTGCAGACATGTGCTGTTTGTTCTGAATATGAGGGGGAGCAGCAGAGAGTGGGCTGCTCTTTGATTGGTGGCGTCACTGTGCAGAAACGAAGTGACGTGATGCCTCTCAGCCACCGTGATGTTCCTCCTGAATGTTTAACCTCACTGCACACGTGATTGGTTTTCTTGTCTCGTGTACATCTGTCTGTGTTTGGTGATTAGCTGCTTTGTTTTCTCTTGATGTTCTCTTTAATTAAGAGCCCCTGAGTGGGAATGCTCATTTGCATATTTACATATTTGCATAGCTTATGAGCTGCCGGGCTGCCGCTCTCGTGCTGCAGCACGATGGTTCGCCCTCGGTCACACCCGTGGTTAGATTGCTTTCTGCTCCATCTCCGCAGGGCGAGCTTGTCTTATTTCCCCCTTTAAAGACTCATCCCCCGCTCCTCGTCCCTCCTGTAAACCAGCCTTCAGACGAGCACAGAGGAAATGAGATGAATCACTCGATGCTTCTTTGTAAACTCACACGCACGCAGGTGCGGCAAGAGCGAGCGGGCGGGCCTAGTGCGTTCGCCGGCGTCCTCTGTGACCTACAGAAAAGAGGCAGCTATTTCCATCACGCCACCACCTCACCTCACTGACCGTGTAATGGAGCGCTGCCGCTGCTAGATTGGCTCCCTCGCCTTAAAACAGCACTCAGCCGCCGCCGCTGCTGGTGGGTTTGGGAAAGCAGTTTAGCTCCACACGCCTCAGCGCACGAGTGTGTGTGTGTGTGTGTTTGCATACATCCTGCTGTCATTACAGCGAGTGTTCTCACTTTGATGGGGGTCATGAGGAATCTGATACACATAAATCCTCACATTTTCCAGATGTGTCCCAGTGGGAAGCTCCAACAAGTCTATCAGAAGTTAAGTTAGGAGTTCTTAAAGGGTCAGTTCA
Source organism: Heterochromis multidens (assembly GCA_015108495.1). Classification (NCBI taxonomy): domain Eukaryota; kingdom Metazoa; phylum Chordata; class Actinopteri; order Cichliformes; family Cichlidae; genus Heterochromis; species Heterochromis multidens. Next base: position 16,511 of record VUQS01048082.1, on the reverse strand, counting down.
CAGAAATGACAAGAGAGGATTTTTTTTTCCCCTAAGTGTGTGTCAGAAACTTTCTGCAGGGCTGCTTATAGACCAGTAACAGCTGGTCGCTCGAAACACTGAGAACAGGAAGGAAACAAACCCGCAGCATCATGTCAGTTTCTTAAAGTGCACTCAGGCTGTGAAACAATGAACTTACAGGACTTCTTGAAAACTCACTGTGGGATGATGAACTTACCCTGAGGAGCAACAGAGTTTACAGAGGGTGAGCTCAGCGCCCAGTAAACCCAAGCACAGTAAAGGCTTTCTCATGAAGTTAAAGTCTCAGGTTCAGATCATTGCCAAAAGGAGCTTTACATAGAAAGGGGCGTGTATTACTTTACTTTTAGTTATTCAGCACTTTCACTTACAAAAACTATTTCAAATTCAGTGGAAACAAGAGAAAATGAGTATGCTTACAATCCCACACATTAAACAAAAGAAAAAAGGGAAGAGTTTCAAGAAGGCATCAGCGACCTCTGACCTTCTGACCTGCAAAGGCTTGAGTCTTTGGGAGCACTAAGGAGACCATGCAGGGCTTTAAAAACCAGGAATAAGATCTGGAAGTCTTCTCAAAGTAACAGGCAGCCGGTGAAGGGCTGCAAGGATGTTACTACTGGAACGTGGTCGCTTCTTTGCTCTGTGTTAAAAACCTGGCAGCAGCATCTGTGCAGGTTAGGATGATTCATGCCGGAGTGAAGTGCAGCACAGCAGCACAGCAGTCAAGTGTGGAAGAAAGAAAAGCATGGAGGACCTGCTCTAAGGCTGACTGAGGGAGGAGGAAACAGGACTGTGGATCCAATGACAGGTCACACCGAGGTCACGAGCCTGATGTGAGACCCAGACTAGAGGAACGATCTGGAGTATTGCTCACGCTGGGGGAGGAGGATGTAATTCTAATTACTTCAGTTTTAGATTTTTTTTAAATCCAGTTCCTAACTTAAGACTGAGAGCGTGAGACAGCAATTCAATTCAATTCAATTCAATTCAATTTTATTTATATAGCGCCAAATCACAACAAAAGTCGCCTCAAGGCGCTTTATATTGTAAGGTAAAGACCCTACAATAATACAGTAAAACCCCAACAATCAAACGACCCCCTATGAGTAAGCACTTGGCAACAGTGGGAAGGAAAAACTCCCTTTTAACAGGAAGAAACCTCCGGCAGAACCAGGCTCAGGGAGGGGCAGCCATCCGCCGTGACCGGTTGGGGGTGAGGGGAGAAGAGCAGCAGAGGTGCCGGGTTTTAACGGGACACAGAGACGAGAAAGTCGAGGCCATCGCTCTGCAGGATTTCCTGAGGCGTAGCAAGAAAATGGTAAATAAAATGGGACCCCACTAGGGTTTCCTGCATATCCCTCCACAGATTCATGTACGTTTAGGGTGAAACAGACCTTTATTCTGCTCAAAGCACCACACTGCTCTTCAGGTGGTGTACTCGACTTTTTACTCATTTAAAGGTACTTGTACTTTATATGAGTGTCACTAATTTGGAAGCAATTCAGATGAACATATTGCATTTATGATTCATTGTTATGGATCTGTATTACTGAGCACTACTTAAAATAATAATAACCCTTACGCTGCAGGGTCTTTTTCGCCTCTGAATTCATGTACTTTTGATTATTTTTTACTAAATCTTTTTTCTAATAATAGCTACATATGTGCAGGGCCTGATTCTGCATCCTGTCGTCCTTACCTAAAAGTCTCACAAGGACAGGAAAGTGAGATGAAACGTGCACGATAGTTCTCTGTTGGTCCTGAATTATTTCTGGATTTGGGAACACGCTGCAATTAGAAGAATTAAAGGGACAGTCCGGGCTTCTGTCAAACATTTCTGTCCAGAGTCAGATGTGAAGATCGATTGATTGCTTCTGAACATGGAACCTGATATGAAGATTCACTGTGCATCTGCAGATATCGAGGTTCGGAAGAGGAAACTCTTCAAACACTTCATATGTATAAACTGAGCACAAAAATTAAGTAAATGTGTGTTTGGTTGATTATTTCTTTGTTGTAACAATGCTTCTTGGCAATAAGTCTTATACCGTTGGAAAGCCTGTTTATTTCACAGCCACAGCAGCCTGGTACCTCCTCCTCATGCTGCTCACCAGCTTGGTCACACACTGCTGTGGGACGGCATCCCGAACAGCACGACAAGCTGATCCCACAAGTGTTCAATGGGGTTGAGGTCAGCACTGCAGGCAGGCCACTCCATCCTCTCCACTCCCAAATTCTGGAGGTAGTCTCTGATAAACCCCGCTCTGTGGGGGCGAGCACTGTCGTATTGGAGGATAGAGTTCGGTCCCAAACTGTGGAGATATGGGATTGCCACTGGTTGCAGAATCTCATCTTGGTATCTCTGCATTGAGATTGCCTCCAATGATAGCAAGTCTTGTTTTTGCAGTGAGGGAGATGCCACCACACACCATCACACTGCTTCCACCCACAGCTGTTACCCTATTGGTGCAGCAGTCAGCATAGTGTTCTCTGCGTCTCTGGGGGTTCAACAGTGGTCCAGAAACCCTGAAGCATCCACAGCTGTAATGTTTGCTTTGAAGAATCCATGAGAAAAAGCTTCCTGCTCACTGCACAGCTGAACTTTTCCACTTAGTAAATGCTCTGTAGCACATTATAATGTCAGCAGTTATAGGTGTGATGAAGTGATTGCAGGGTTTACTTTGCAGGGTACAGTGCTTTTCTGCTCCTTACCGTGAAGGCGATGTGCTTCACTGCCTCTTGTTGTTGTGGCCTTTCCTTGTGGAAGGTGTGAACTTTTATTCCTGTGCTTTCTTTGTGCAGATGAGTTGATGGTAAGTTGCCTTAAACAGGTGTGAATCCAGCGTGTTAACCTGTCTGTTTCCCTTGGAGTGTCTGCACTTTCATTTTTTATGCACAATAAAACTCCTAATTAGATCCAGAGTTTGTTGAGGCATGTGTACCAACAAGTACTCAAATCATACATCATTTATTACACACGAGTGAATGAATGAACTCACAGGTTTCAAACTGTGTGCCTAACTCATGATGACATGTGGAGCATTCACACATTGGAGATGACAAATTATAATTAAATAGCCCATTAGAAAGTCTGCATTTCATATTCATTAACCATGGATTTGTGATCACTTGCTTATAAAACATCACATTGATTAACCTCTAACTAATCAGCGACACTTTTCTGTCTGCATACAACTACAACTCCCCAAATCAGTCAAACTCTGAGGCTCCGCTGAGTTAAAAACGCTTCAATGCTCCAGTAAAAAGATCAGCTGTTCTCAAAGGTGCTACTATAAAGTTTAACGTCCATGAAAGACACGATCTATGAGGTTCAGCTGAGCTAGCAGCAGGTAAGCTGGCTGGTTTTATCTGAAGGTGATGAACCATGTTCTTTCTAAAGAAACACTTCCCCAGACAATCCCAAACTCCAGCCAGGTCCTGGCTCTGCCCCGGGGTCACCCAGGAGGTCTCCTGGTCACATGTTGAACCACCTCAGCTGGTTCCTTTTGATGAGGAGGAGTAGTGGATCTACTCTGAGCTCCTCACCCTGTCTCTTAGAGAGAGTCCACTCACTCACACCTTCCGTGGAAGCTCATGTGCACCGCTTATATCCTCAGTCTCATTCTTTTGGTCACTACCCACACCTCCATACTGTAGGTGAGGGTAGGCGCATTGATCGGTTTTCCTTCACACTCACCTCTGTCTTCACCACAACAGACCAGAATATAATAGCTTCCGCATCACTGCCGATGCTGCACCCATCCATCTGTCAGTCTCCAGTTCCACTCTCACAACCCCGAGATACTTAAATTCTTCTACTTCAGGTAGCAACTCATTCCCAACCCATGGTGGCACTCCATCCTTTTCTGAGAACCATGGCCTGAGACTTGGAGGTGCCAAGTCACCCCAGTGAGGTGATGCCAACAGAAACGCATCAAACACAAATAGCAAAGATGAGACCATGAGGCCAATGAACCGGAAACCCTTCTGATCATAAAGGAAGTCCATCGAAGCCCAACAGCCACCAGCAATGAGTCTGACTTACTGCCAGAGATGCAGACCAAGCTCTCTCTCAGTTTGTAGGCCCTGAAGCACCCCCCACAGAAGACCCCGACGAATGCGATCAAATGTCTTCTTCATGTTCACAAAACACATGCAGACTGTTTGGGCGAACTCCCTCATGCCCTCCAACGTCCTTGAGATTGTAAAGAGCTGGTCCTAGTGTTCCACACTCTCCCCTCCAGCACCCTGCCGTAGGTCCTTTTCAGCCTCCAGAAACTTCCATGCCAAACAGGTCTATTTAAGGAGCGCTAATGTGCTGCTGTAATGTGGAATCAAACCAGAATAATGTGTGCTGAGTGTTGATATAGGTGTGTGTGTGCTTTGTTTATCCCTGTTAATGCAGACCTGATAATTGAATAACTCTCAAGGGATCTCTGAGTCTGTTACAGCGTGACTGACAAGTCAGGGTCAAAGAAGGATGGGGGGGGATCTGTGACATTAAACCCTCTCAAACATACATGCTGCATGCATGGCTGATGGAAGCTCTTATAAAGCACAATATATGCTTTAAATGTGTGTTTGTCACGATGTACAGCGGAGCTAATTGGATGTGTTTGTTCCAGCGGGGTGTGTGTGTGTGTGTGTGTGTGTGTGTGTGTGTGTGTGTGTGTCCCTGTCACTGAGAATACGTCGAGCTGCCTGACAGTCAGTAATGAGGGCATTTAGACTCACTCAGCCTCGCTGTAATTTCATTTTAATATTCTTCACCTTCACTTGCACACACACACACTGACTGCACAGCGATAAATGAGAGCAGCTCAGAGACAGCGCAGCTGCAGCGAGGACTACGGTACACTCATGTCATGGGAGCAAATAGCTGGCCGATCTAATTTATCGCAGGTGGCGAATGAGCAGAAATACTAAATATTATTGGAAGAAGATCTGTTGGTGGAAAGGATTACAGCACATTGTGTTTGTGTGTGTAAGCGGGTGGCGTTTTGGTGAGTGTGTGTGTGCTAAATGTGGATGTGTATTTACACACAACCAACAGTTAGGCACAAGCCACCTGGAAACCTGGGAGCCCCCTCTGTGGGTTATCTCTGATGTACCACAGCAGACCCAAGGAGGCTGCTCATACCTACAGAAGCATCCCATTAAGAACTTACCTGACTCACAGCCACAGTTTACGCCTGGATCATACCAACTGTTATTCCTCTGCAGCTCAGACTCCCTGCATGCGATCAGATCTGAGCAGAAACATTAACATGAGGATGAGTGTCCGCAGACAGTATTCAACCTCATTCTCAGAGCTCTTCTTATTGTTGCTAGGCTACAAAAACGTCACTCTTAAGTTGGAAATAACTGACGGCTGATCAGTTTCTGCTTCGTCATTTTTTAGTGTTGATATCGTCATTTCTGCACCTTCTTGATCTTGATTGGTCAGTGAGAGAGCACAGACCTTTCAAAAGTTGAACTGTTTTCATGTTTGTGCTGTGAGTATGAAAAAAAGCTTTGTGCTGAAGACTTCAATCGCTGTCAATACTGAAATTCAGAGGATCTGAACAGAAAGATGATGCTGCGAGCAGAAAAACAGCTGCCAGTGGACACGGCTCCTTAACAATTGAATAAAATAATCATCAGGAACTCTCTTCCATCCATCCAGGACGTCACGTTCAAACGCTGTCTCAGCAGAGCCCGTAACATCATTGCAGACTCCGCCCACCCCACCGTGCACTGTTCTCCCTGCAGCCCAGCATCTGGACCAGGACAGCTAGATTCTGCAGTAGTTTCGTTCCCCAAGCCATCAGACTGTTGAGCTCTCAAAAACACACAGCAACCGCTGTCACTCCAGAATTCCGATATCCGAGTTCTGAGGTATCCGGAACGCTGCATGAGTGCAGTTAAACAAAAGAAACTGTAAGGTAAACGTGATAAACACACACCTGAAGTGGCTGTCTACAATTCGGAAGAAAAAGTTGGAACTTATTAAAGAAAATTATGGACATTTAAAATTTTTTATTAATGGTACAATTAAAAGTGTTAGCTATAAAAGGATAAAGAGTTGAAAATGGTCCGTTAATGGAACAAACCTCCATTAAGTTGAGCACTAAACCGACTTATACCCTGTGATGTGGACGTGGATGGCTGGAGACTCGTTCCTGCTGTACTTCTTTGAGTGCATGCAGTAAGTTGAAAGAAGTTCAAACTCAAGTTTAAAGTGTGTGCAGACAAACATATTTGAAAATTAGACGTGCTGATGAAGGAGATGGGTCAAATTAAAGAAAAAAACTTTCTGCAGCCGTCAGATGTGTGCATGAATGTCTGCTCAGAGATCAGTGCAGTAACCTCAAAGACTTGTGCTTGCTCCATAACCTTCAGGCATGACTTATTCAAATATATTTATTTTTTCATTCATTCTGCTCCAAAGTCCTTGTATTATGAGGGTCTGTAATCTAATTCAGAGGAAACATCCTGGGTCAGACAGAGTACAGTACATTTGCTCCGTCTCTCTCTCGGTTGATGATTAGTGGAGATGAAACTTTAACGAGCCCTGCAGGGAAATGAGAGCTCAGGCAGGATTTGATCAAGTGGTTTCAGAGGCAGCAGATTGCACTGCTCAGCTAAATCTGCCCCAACTCCTCTGCTGTCTTTGGCTCTGCCATCATCGCTCTCTGACCTTCATTTGTCACCGTGCTAACTGCTTCCTGGATGGTTAAAGTGCTTTGTTTCAGGATTAAATACTGTCTTATTATTTTATTGGTGATAATAAGAGCTTTGATCCCCAAGAATCTAGATATGAACGCTGTGTCTGCCATTTCCAACCCATTGAGGCCTTTACTGATGCCCTCAGGTTCCTGTAAGTCCTCAATCTTCTCAGGTCTCAAAGACTGGAGGAAAGAGTCTTAAACATCCAGTCCAAATCAAAACCATGCCCAAAAAAGCAAAATTAAACCCATGCCCACTCAGTCTTTGGAAAAATTAATTATGTTCATGAGTAAAATATTAATTAAAAAATTAATAAGATGTTCAGTGTTAAAAGCCAAGTATAAAAGTTTGATGTGACTCCACTTTCTGGGTCGTGGCTTTCATTTGTATCGTATTAAATTTTAAGAGCCGATTAATTCAACCCAGCATCCTAAACTTCAGCAAATATTTAACAGGCATGATATGAATTAAGTCCCTCACAATAAGCTCAAAGCTCATTTAAAACATATCTGAAATATGATTATTTGAACAAAGCAAAAGTAATTTTTAAAGATTCTTTAAGGATTTTTTGTGGATAACAGAAAGTTTCTGGGTTGGGGTAACTAAACTTAACATTAATGTTCACCTAGTTTTCTTGTTTCTGGCTGCACTGTAGAAAAACCTGGCTGTGATTAACAGCCAGCAGTAACTCTGCATCTTTTCCACCCAATAAATGGTTAAAGAATTATTTTTAACCAATGGAAAAATGGCAGAGAAAACAGAAGTACCACTCAGCCAATCATGAACAGAAATCTAAGGGAGAGTTCTGAAACACTGACGATGACGATTGTCCAGAACTTGACCCAAAGAGCTGATCAACCAGCCATTAAGGCAGCTGTAATGTTCAAACTTTGAGCCTATGTACCAGAGGTATAACTTGTGGCAAGGAAACCCGCTGATGTCAGACACACGCCCATGCGTCACGTGCACACCCCCAAATTAACTAATCACAAGCTACAAAAAGAGTCACCAAGGGTGACTCACAACAGGAAGTGGTTGGTCCATCCAGCGCCCATCACCAGCCTGTCAGCCTGTAATGACAGCGTGCCGATACGTCCGTCATTAGGTTGCCGTCTGATCACAACTTGCATCCTCAAGATTTTCACCCACAGCACCAAACCTGGAAACCGACCAATCAGGAGCCCAGCTGTTTACCTCTAGGAGCATCCATCACTTCTATTTTGGGTCAAGAGGTAACGTCAGAGCTCCAGAGATCCAGAGACCTACCAAAGCGCCTCTCTGAATTCGAAGGACCAGAAATTGTGTTTTATTGAGTGCTTTAGTGAACTGCAGTTTGTTGTGTGTAGCTTGCTGTTCTTTTATACATTGTGGGCTTGTGTGTGCTGTTTGTAGGGATCCATCAAAGGCCCGGTTCCTTTGTACGGTGACTGGTAATACCAAAAATATGCATATATATTTGTCAGACTCTGATGCCGACTGGCAGTGTCCAGCAACTGCTCCAAACTTGCAAGTAAAAAAAGATTTTTCAATGTGATGTGTTCAGTGGTCAGAGGGACATAAAAGCTGCATGCACAGAAGTACAACAAAGATGGGTACCAAATGGCAAGCCTTGCTTCTAAACAGGCTTTGGTCCTACCCGTGCCCAACTTCTAACTGGGTGTGCAGCCTACTGCCCACCTCCAAAGTTAAACCAATGCCCACCCAACACCCGATTGTGCCTGCCATGTCCCCTCATCATTTAAGTTCATGAGTACTAAGATGCTAGCAAAAGCTTGTAGTTTGATCTGTGTTCCAGAGTTTCCTTCCAGAATCATCATAGAAAACTTGCTGTGCAGTGGAGGGAATCAATCTGTTGTCTGCAGACTCAAATCATTATTTTCCTGCTTCAAGCTGTTCTTTATGAATTTGAATCTTTTGCATTTAAATCTTTTGCATTTGAGCCATCAAACATTGTGAGTTCTGTGTTTGTGTGATTCAACCTGATAACCTTTGGACCGTTACCCTTCTTCTCCAACCTACTTACAAGCCATGTTGCCTGCTCGCTCTTTCTACCAGGCCATCCTGATATAACCATTCAACAAGATTTGATTCATTTATAGCTGTTACTCTACTGCCAGCATCCATGTCTTTGTGGTTTTGTGATACTGCTGCACGTTTTGATGAAATCAGTGCATTTTACTGTGGGGGAGGTGGCAAGAACACAGAGAGAAACTGGCTGGACTTGGTCTGATTACAGCCTAAGATAAGTCCAGTCAAAACAGACTGTGATGAGTCCAAGAACTTCAAGACTGGCCTTAAATACTGGCAGATATTTGGTAGGTTATTGAGCAGGTTGTCCTCAGTGCTGGCCCTTTCATGTACCAAGATGTCCTTAGTAAAGAAACTGAGCAGCGGGTTAGTGCTGATGGCAGGGGAGGACATCTGCTACCACTCATCTGTGACCGTTCATGTGAATGGTTGAATGAGAAATAGATTTTAAAGCTCTTCATAAAGCCCAGTGTAAAAGGCACTATAGAAGTGCAGGTCTACCTTTTAAGCTTTCACCTGCTTTAACACATGATTTGAAACCACTCTGATGATAATGAGCTCAAGGAAACAAATGTGAAGGTTTGAAGTCAAACTGCTGGAGCTGATGCCTCGAGTCACTCCGGAAATCAGCAGCAACCTCTTTAAAGTGGCTGACAGGAGGAAAATGGCAGAAAGCACACTGGCTGATGGATGTGAACAAGGCGGACTTGTCCTCTAAAAATCAGTGTGGTGTGTGGAAACGCTCTCCTCGTGCATCTTTAAAATAAACAAAGAGCTCTGCGGCAGTCGGCTCACGAACCGTCTGAGTCCCCGCCTCACACGGCGTCTGCCACAACGAGGCGAGGGTGCGAAGGTGTCACTGCTGGTGTGAGTGAGTGTATGTGATGTATGTCTGTCTTTGGGGTGAGTGGTTTGAAGGTTAGACGCTGTTTGAGGGAGCAGACTTGGTTTAGTTACCAGGTGGTTGGTTTAGGTTAGCATAGTCTTCCCAAAAATACAGCTGTGACCTTATGTGTGCATAAGTGTGTGTCAGAGTGCAAACTGGCAGAAAATGTGTATTAGTTGGTGTGTTTTGGTTGTTGTCTAGATGAGATACTGTTGGCAGGATGGATCAGGCATTTTAACCCTTAAATTCATGGAGATGAAGCTGAAGTTTTACCTAAAGCCATTAGTCCTTCGAGTATATAAGCCAGGTGAGTTCATACACAAAGATCAGACTGCTGTGACTTTCAGAGTGTAGTTTTAACAAAAACACAAAAAAAAAAATCAAAAATAATCGTTTTTTCCTAAATGGATGAATCTCAGTGAGGTCTCTGTTTCTAATGTCCGTGTTACTCAGTCTTTCTACCTTCTACCAAACACAAATCAATCAGCACAATAATCGCTGATCGCAGTCACTGACTGTAGTTACAGTGTAAAGCTTCACTGTTACTGGGGGTTTATGCTTCAGCAGGAAATCCACGCTGTAACTGCAAAGCTCCTCTGAACCCTACACCGTAACCAACCGCGCAACCTGAAGTGCACCTCCCCTTCAGTATAAGGAACGATAATCATGACATCAATAGAAGGACTACAAGGATGTCAGTAAATTCCTGGAGGGAGATCGCTGAAACTATTTGAATGAATCAGTCAGAGCTTTCCTTGGAGATGCTAAAGGGATGTATTTTGACTGAGTGAGTTTTGTCATGTTCAGACTCCAAAACTGAATCCTAACCAGAAGAAATGGCTGTTATCAGCCCTCAGTGTCACAGAAACTGCTGTTCTAAACTAAAGCTGAGGCCCAGGAGCTGCACCGTTACTCCGGGGCATTTCTGCATCACTGAGTCTGGACTTAAGCTTTCTGAAGCCCACTAGAACTTCAGTTCTGTGCAGCAGCTAACACAGAGTCCTCTGAAATGACAGGAGTCCTGCTGTTTCCTCCTGTGCTGTTCATAATTCTGGATCATTTCTGAAGCTGTTAAACCACAAATCTGAAGAGTTGGACCCTTCAGGGGACCTGCTTACTGTAGGTCAGTGAAAGGGAGGTGGGTCCTCACGATGTGACTGCGTAAACAAATTTATGTCCACACATGCGCGCGCGCACACACACACACACACACACACACACACAAACAGTGACAAGATCACATGTTCCTGTCACCCCGCTGATCTGACCATACGCCACCTTTCACCTCGCCTTCCCAGCTGTCTCTGTCAAACACGCTGCATTATTACATTTTTCAAGAGAGAAGAAGAAGGATGTAAAAGAGACAAAGCAGCAGAGAGGCTTTAAGAGGAGAGCGAGACAAAGGAAGCAAAGAGGAGAGACGGGATGGTGAAACACAAAAGTAGGACAGGCAGTAGATTAAGCTCAGCAGCTGTACTCTTATTGCCTGTGACAGTTTCTTGTGCATTAACATATGCATGATGTAGTGGATACTGCAGGACATTCACACAGGAACTACTGCACGAATCAGCCTTATATTTCCACAAGGATTTTCAGCTCTCCGGAGACTTTTCTGGGCATCTGTTCGATCTGTTTTAAACACTGTTTGCATTTCTGAAGGACTTTACACTTCAACAGTGAAAGAACAGCAGCCTGAGTGCTGTATACACACATTATATTCCATTCACAGCACTTAAACAGCATTAACAGTGAGGCGTGGCATTGAAATCTCTTTGCTCAGTGGATAAACTTGGCATGGGGCAAATGATTTGATGTGATTAGTTTGTGTTAACCAGTGGACCAACAGACTCTTTGAAACAGGACTCTGTTCTCTCTCCATTTTCAGAACATACTGGAATCTATACTGGATCCATCATGAAAATAAAGAAAATCATGTCCCTACAGCCTGTTTCCGTTATTGGGGATTGGACCGCCACCTAAGTGACAAACCATCAGACCCCTACAGCCTGTCCTTCAGGTGGTGGGACCACCACAGGGCAGGCTCTTTCAGGCTAGGTCTCAGCCATAAGCTCATCTCTGTGGGGGGACCTCCCATCATTTTGTCCTCATAGGGTCTTGTGATTCACACAGTCATGACATTAACTGCCACCATGACAAGGTGGCAGTTAGTGGAGGATCCAAGCAGAAGAAATGAGCTTCCTTCAAAGGGTGTCTGTGCTCAGCCTTAGAGACAGGGTTAGAGCTCAGGGTAGAGCTCCTCCACATCTAAAGGAATCAGCTGAGGTGGTTCATCATCTGACCAGGATGTCTCTTGGAGGCCACCCAGGTGCTATCAGGAGGGTGTCCGGGACAGACCCAGGACACAACAGACAGATTATGTCTCTCCTTCTGGTTGGTTAAACCCATGGGCTGGTCTGTCGACGTGTCAGCTGCTGATTGGTCCCTATCTACAGCATGACATTTAAAAATACCTGGCTCCAGGACAGAGACTGACAGCAGCAGTGTTCTGGTCCTGTCCTTGGCCTCCAAACCTCTGATAATTCTGTTTTTCGTGGAGAAACCTTACTTCTGCCCGTTAACTGTATGTATAGTTTGTAAATAGCTGAACTCACTTATCGTGCATGTTTGTTCTGTTCTGTTCTCTCTTGTTTTTGCTCAGTTATGGAGTTAGCATGTCTTTGGTTTCACGTAGGGATGAAGTAGCACTGTTTAGCTGCTTTTGTTTGTTGCTTTGGCCTTGCTTCATCCTGCACTTCTTTGCTTTCAGTTATTAGTGTACTGCCCTTGCTCTTGACCAAACATGCATGAATAAACTGCACCTTTAACTGAGAATTATTGGTTGGACTCTGGCATAAGGACCGGGTTGGGGACTCCCGTTTAACTTTTATGTTGTGCATGAGAACACCACTGCTGCTGCGGCCCACATAAGCAGCAGGAAATGGAAACATGCACGGACAATGGAGTAACTTCCTGTAGTAATCAAACAAACCATCACAGGTGCTGGGACATCCTTTCTTTTACTGCTGCTTTCAGACTGGGTCACTTCAGTCAGGGCTGAATTTTTTTGGAGAACTTACATATGCACAAAAATGGTGATTCATCAGTTTGTTTTGAGGGCTGAACGGGACCTGGTGTGAGGTCCAGACTGCAGAGCAGTGACAGGCGAGCCAACCGATGAAGCTTATTCAACACAGAGTTTGTTAGTCTCTCATAAGCAGCCAACTGAGGCGCTGCTGTAGCCCGGCTTTCATGAGGGGAGGATATTTTTCCCCCAGTGTCTCATTAACATCCATGTGGCTGCCAAAACAATCCATCTCCTTTCAAAGGAGCCCAAATCAGCCACTTTTTGTCTTTGGAAATTTTGTTGTCAAAGACTTCAAACATAATCTTTTGGATTTTATTCCACTCATCTCTGAGTGTCGGACAGGTCCCTAGAATATATGTAGAGAGGAGAAACTGTCCCCTTCACATCTCTGAGAGTCTGCTTACATTCATTTCCATTTCTATAATTCTTACGGCGTCTGATGCCATCTGTGAATCATTTTCAGGCGAATAAACTGGCTCTTTGCATACTTTATTTATGTTACTCACATGAAATCCATCTGTTTTCAAAGTTTGCACATCGTCCTGATCTGAGTGAGATGCAGGGTGAAGGCCAGTGATGCTCAGGGCTTAAACGTTAAACGTCACGTTTTCCACATGCCTCTCCATTGTTGGAGCTTTGACTGGAGCTCTCTTAAATGATGTCACCTCGCTGCATTCTTTTCTTCTTCTGTGGTTTAATGGCACCTGCTGAATCACCTCTACCAGCTGTTGTGCTCCATCAGCCAATGATGAATCCCAATTAAAAAAAAAAAAAGTCAACCCCAGAGGTTGTTTGTGCAGCTGCTGCTTATTACAGTCCATTGTTAGGTTTAATTACTGAGAGGCCACTCAGTGTCATGTGACCATCAGTCCATCCAGCAAAACCCCCAAAATGACACGTTTTTGCTTTCAGTGTTCACTGGAATGATTCTGTAGACGTGACGAACACCATGCAGGATTTAAAAATACACTCATATTAAACTCTCACTGCAGGATATTAAGATTATCATACCAGAGGGAGCAAACCACCCCCTCCTGTCATCTCATGGGAAAACAGATATTAGCAAAAACTGTGCAACAGCTTGGTGTAACCACAGCCGATCCAGGAGAGCATTCCACTTCCTGTTAATCCTATTGTACTATTGGATGGTGCCTGCAGTTCAGCTGGGGGCACAGCAGGGGGCACTCAATGGAGTGAATGGAGCTAAACGACTAAAATAATTATTTCCACCTGATTGTACACAAAAAGTCAATTTTATTTTAGTTTCCACAAATCCAGCATGAACTAAAACATCTCTTCTGTTCTTTAGTTTTTCTCACAGTGACATGATAAAACACTAACACTCTTCTAAAGCGTGCTGATTGGTCAGTTCAGGATTTAGGACAGGACGTCTTCCCTTGATTGCGCCCATTTCTAAATGTTGACTCCATCATCAGCAGCGTAGTTAAAGTCCAGCAGCAGCTTCCATGTGTGTAGAAGCAGCAGCTGGTTGTGGTGGTTGAAGGTGATGCTATCAGGAAGCTGCTGCTCACTTTACGCCCCAAACCAAAATGGAGGACGCCATGAAGCGGGTTGTGGTGCTGTGATGTCCCTATACTCACAGAAAGGTGTTTTACTACAATCTAAAAATGGAAACGTATCTATTGTCCCGAGCCCTTCGGTCAAAAACACAATGACCATTTCCAAAGGTTTTGTTCCCCAGCACCACTCTAGACAAGCTCGAGAGTGCCTCCTGTGGAACAGGAAGTCCAGACAGTGGGAGTTTTGATTAAATTAGAAATTCTCTGGTGTGACATTAGACACTTTGCAGAAGCTAAAATAGTCTGCACCATCTGGGGTCAATGAAAACATCCTGGAGGTAAACAGGAAGCTGGTGTTCATCTGGTGTCAGCTGATCTGGGACTAACATTATATGGTCTGTATTGTTGCAACATACTAAAGATTCTTTGGTCCCTCTCAGCCGTCCAGCACACCGCTACAGAAGCTTGTCGTTTCGCCATTTCATCTCATTTACTGCTGTCACCTTGTAGACACCATATCGGTTGTTGTGGAAGTGCTAGTCTATTCATAATCATCCGGATTTTAACTTCCAAATGTAAAACATGTTCCATATTATTGGGATGGTCCTGCTGATTCTGTGAGCAGCTCAGAACATTTAGGGTTTGGCTTTGTAAACTCCTCAGATCTCCAGATAACCAGAGCTGAACATCAGTCTGGTCCTGGACTGGATTTCTACTCCAAATGTCAGAAAGAGTAAAGTGGGCTCACACTACCATCGTCTAACCTGGAATTACCAAAAACAAGGTTGTATCAAAAGCATCAGGATTTGTCTTTTTTCTGTGTGTCTAACATGTTCTGTTTCCTCTTAATGGTCTTTATATTTTCTGTTAAGCTCTTTAAATTGCCCTGATGTTGAAAGTTGCTCTAAAAAGAAGCTCGTCTTGCTTCTGCTGGTCGGAATTCTGACAGGAACAAATATGGGGCTGGACTTTGATTCCTGTGAACACAAGCTGTTCCTAAACCTAACCAAAACTAAACCTTTCCGACAGCATCGTCACACCATTAAAGGGTTAGTTAGTCATTTTTCAACTCTGAGATTTAATAGTTTATTTCCTGCTGCTGGTCAAAATGAAGACTGAAGCCCCGCCACTGATGTAGCGTTGACCTTTGATGGACAGGGTGATTGTCAGAAATGGAGGAAGCATTTATAGCTTGGTAGCTGTTGCCCAGATTGCATCATGTTGCCGTAGTCCTCACTGATGTGTTTTTGTCATGTTGCTGTAGGTCTCGGCTCGCCGATTTCCACATGAACTGCCAGGTGACGCCTCACACCGTCACCAGCTGCCCTCATGATAACTACCATGGCTGCCTCATGTCCTACGTCGGCCTCATCGGTAAGTTTGACAGAAGTTTGGAAGCATCAGCAGCTCAAAGAGCGCCTCCACCCGGTTAACCCTCTAATGTGTAAGTCATCACCAGTGATGACCCCAACCCTAACTCCAAACCCTAACCCAAAATCTTAAAAACCAAGTTGATGTGTGTCAGTTAGACTTTGATTACTTTCTTTGTCCCCTGACTGCCAGGACTTTGGAGAGCAGCTACCTCACAGGGTTAAGCTTTTAGCATCCACCAGGTCATTGCTGGCCCACTCAGGGTCTGATTAATGTTCACCCCTTTTAATACAGTTTCCACCTGTTTGGGTCACCTGGATGCTGAAAACTGATGTCAAAATGACTTCATTTGATAGGAAACATAATCTATTTTCTGAAAATGTGCCTGTTTAGCATATTCAGTTCAATTCAGTTTTATTTATATAGCGCCAAATCACAACAACAGTAACCTCAAGGCGCTTTATATTGTAAGGTAAAGACCCTACAATAATACAGAGAGAAGAGAAAACCCCAACAATCAGACGACCCCCTATGAGCAAGCACTTGGCAACAGTGGGAAGGAAAAACTCCCTTTTAACAGGAAGAAACCTCCGGCAGAACCAGGCTCAGGGAGGGGCAGCCATCCACCGCAACTGGTTGGGGGTGAGGGGAGAAAGACAAAGACATGCTGTGGAGGAGAACCAGAGATTAATAATAGCTCATTAAATGCAGAGAGGTGTAAAAACACATAGAGAGTGAACAGAGGTGAGAGAAGGAGAAACACTCAGTGCATCATGGGAAACCCCCAGCAGCCTAGGCCTATTGCAGCGTAACTAAGGGAGGATTCAGGGTCACCTGATCCAGCCCTAACTATAAGCTTTATCAAAAAGGAAAGTTTGAAGCCTAATCTTAAAAG
>VUQS01048073.1:0-13244 GCA_015108495.1 Heterochromis multidens | reverse complement strand
AAGCCTTCAGTTGATCCAAAATGCTGCAGCGAGAGTACTGACAGGGACTAGAAAGAGAGAGCATATTTCTCCCATATTGGCTTCTCTTCATTGGCTCCCTGTTAAATCCAGAATTGAATTTAAAATCCTTCTCCTTAATACAAAGTCTTGAATAATCAGGCCCCATCTTATCTTAAAGACCTCATAGTACCATATCACCCCAATACAGCACTTCGCTCTCAGACTGCTGGCTTACTTGTGGTTCCTAGGATATTTAAAAGTAGAATGGGAGGCAGAGCCTTCAGCTTTCAGGCCCCTCTTCTGTGGAACCAGCTACCAGTTTGGATTCAGGAGACAGACACCCTCTCTACTTTTAAGATTAGGCTTAAAACTTTCCTTTTTGATAAAGCTTATAGTTAGGGCTGGATCAGGTGACCCTGAATCCTCCCTTAGTTGCGCTGCAATAGGCCTAGACTGCTGGGGGTTTCCCATGATGCACTGAGTGTTTCTACTTCTCTCACCTCTGTTCACTCACCATATGTTTTTACACCAGTCTGCATTTAAGGAGTTATTATTAATCTCCGGCTCTCTTCCACAGTGTGTTTTTTGTCCTGTCTTCTTCCCCTCACGCCCAACCGGTCGCGGCAGATGGCTGCCCCTCCCTGACCCTGGTTCTGCTGGAGGTTTCTTCGTGTTCGAAGGGAGTTTTTCCTTCCCACTGTCGCCAAGTGCTTGCTCATAGGGGGTCATCTGATTGTTGGGGTTTCTACCTTACAATATAAAGCACCTTGAGGTGACTGTTGTTGTGATTTGGTGCTATATAAATAAAATTGAATGGAACTGACCTACCTATCCAAAACTGAATTTTAGCAACAGCTGAAGGAGCCAATCGTGTTTTTGCACTGACACCATTTTCCATCATAGCAAAGATGGATGTACATGTACTTACTGGATTTCCTGACTTACTATATACATAATGTGAATTGGTTTAGTGTTTGGTTGGTGGTCTGGTGGGAGGAGCCAGAGACTTTGCTTGTGTAATGGCTGTAATGCCATGTAACTTCGTGAGTGTGTAGCAGAAATATAACTGTTAGATAAAAGAAAGAAAAAAGCTTTTTGAACCATTTTGGGACCAAAGTCACCAAATATTTAAAGTGTTCTTAATTGGATTTGACTCCAGGTTCTTTACATGCAGGTACTGTAAGTAGCTTCAAAATAACTGCCCAGATTTGGTCCAAGATGGTTGCAAAGTTGCAAGACTTTCTTCTTTAGGGACTTTGGTTGCTACTGCTGCCTCTTAAATGTTTCGTTCCTACTTGCATCTGCACGGTAATGAATATGTTGAGAGTGGTGAACACCGAACCCAAGGGTACTGTCATGTCTAAGGTTTTCTGGTGGACTCAAAATGCAGACTCACAGTTCGGTGCGTTTATTTACAGTGAATGATTCAACACCAAATGACAACAGAACGATCTCATAGCTAGTGACTAATTGAAGCTCCAAAACAGACAAATCCACAGCTTCCTAGTCATGGTCACAAGAAAACTCCAATTTAGTCAGATCCACAGTCCTTCTTTTCACAAGACCACTCTCTCTCAGGATTACTCACACCCAGGGTCCAGATATCCTGTGCAGAAGGGAAGAGAAAGTAAGTTGTGGGTTCACAAGCCAAGGTAGACAAATGTTCAGATACTGGAGAGCCAATTCCACTAACTTTTCTTAGTTAAAAATTCAGTGTCCACTGACGTCTTCCTCCAGCTCAAATAGAGAGCAGCTGATTACCCAATCACTCACAGGTGAGGTAATCAGTCCAGGTGCAAAGAGCAATGTCCACTGTTGTATTGCAGCCTCTGTTGTATTGTGGATCACGACATCTTAATCCAAAGAATTAATGGTTCAGTTGGTTTAACAGGTCAAGTTCTTGATTTGGTCTCATCATACC
The DNA here is from genome assembly GCA_015108495.1 of Heterochromis multidens. Lineage (NCBI taxonomy): Eukaryota > Metazoa > Chordata > Actinopteri > Cichliformes > Cichlidae > Heterochromis > Heterochromis multidens. The sequence continues at coordinate 11,323 of VUQS01048073.1, read as the reverse complement.
AAAAGGGTAGAAGTTTCTATATTTCAATTAGAGTCTTAGATCTGCACAAATAAAAATCTAATCAGGAGTTCCCTGAGAGTCAATTCTCGGTCCATTATTTTTTAACCTTTTTATTGCTCCCAATTGGTAATATTATAAAGAATTTTAATATATTCTATCATTTTTATGTAGATGACATAAAGTTGTATTTATCATCTTCCTCTAATGCTCTAACTCATCTTTGTCTCTGAAACACAGTGAGCAAGTCAAGAACCTTGGCCTCATTCTGGACAGCGATCTCAGTTGTGATAATCCTATTAACAAGGTCAGCAGAACTGCTTTCTGTCACTTAAAAATTTATAAAAAGTTAGAAAATTCTGATCTCAAACTGACTCTGAGAAATTGGTCCATGAAATTGGTTCATGCTTTCATATCGAGCAGGTTAGATTATTGTAACGCTCTATTTGCAGGATTAGGACAACTTCAGCTTGTTCAGAATGCAGCTGCTAGAGTGCTTACAGGTACGTGGAAATTTGACCATATTACCCCAGTACTGGAGTCCCTTCATTGGCTCCCTTTAAAATCCTTCTATTAGTTTATAAAGTTCTCAGTGGTTTGGCCCCTCAGTAACATCTCTGACTTGCTCAGTGTCTTTAATCCAGTCAGACCTCTCAGGTTACATCTGTGCATACATTCAAAAACAGACTCAAAACCTTTGTGTTCTCACATGCCTACACATAATAGCTGTCTGTTTGTGCATGTTCATGTGTATGTGTGCGTGTGCATGTGTGTCTGTTTGTGTGTGTGTGCTAACTTGTATTGTTTTTTGTTGTTGTTTTTAATTGCCTTAAGACACTGTAGACCTACATAGTTTCTTATGTTTATCTTTTGGTACATACATTGAGTTTGCATGTAATGAAATGTGCTATGTAAATAAAATTGGCATAGACATCAGTTTTATGTTTATTTATTTATTTATTTATTTTTACTTCAGGTTAGCTGGGATAAGTGATGGATGGAGAGAATTTTGGAATCACTATCCAGTGGAAAATTATAAGAAAATAAGATGCTTGATTCTATAGGCTATGGAGCACATTTACTAAGTGGGGCAAATTATTGCGATGCCACAATTGCAGGATGATCTATTAACAGTGCAGTACAATTTCCATACAATGACCAGCTAGTTCTCTTCAGTAATAATCAGCATTCAACCAAGAGCACTGCAAATTAGAGGCTCACAAACCAGCAGACCCAGTGAGGGAGCGTGATGGAGAGAGCAGCCTCGGAGACAGCATGACAATTCAGATCAGTGATAGGAGGCTGAAGGAGAATTAATGTTTTTGATAAAAGGAATAACTTCTGATAGAAATCACTGTGTGTGTGAGATCCTGAGGACTGAGAGCTCAGGATTTATCCAGAGGAGAGCTGCATTATTACAAACTGTCCCACCATATAAACTTGAAATCTGTGTGGAACAGCTGACCTGTACCATGTGTAGAAGAACTCCAAACATAATTTACCATCAGATTACGAGCCGTCCCTGTGTTAATAGAGGTGCTGTTGCTCTGCCATGTGGATAAATGCACACATCATTCTGTTTATTTCTTTATTTCTTTATTTTTCAGACATTAATCTAACACACTGACACGGTCCCATTAATAGCTGTATTTTGACAGACATTTCACTTTTATTCATTACAGATTTCCAACAATCTGGTTTTGTGTGTTTTTTTGGACTAAATGAGACATAAAACTGTCAATAATTGGCACAACAATAATTCTGAAAAGAAAAAACAAAACACGTCACTATTTCTAACCCATGTCTCTGTTAAGAAGAGAAAGTCCATCTTATTAGTTGAGATAAAATCATTTAGTATAAAGGTTTTGTTTGACAGGGCACAGTTAACAGGATGAAGGCATTTTGTACTTCCATAAAATTCTAGCAGGTGGAGTTGTGCAACATTTACACCATGATGTGAAGCAGGAAATGTGATGGTAGGACGGCAGGGTGGCCAGTACTATTCCTGTAAGTAATCTGGAAAGGCACAGGAATAGATTTGACAGGTGTATAATTCCACAAGGGGGAGCTCTTACGGGTGTCAGGTGTGGTAGACTGTTTTGAGCTTAGAGGAGGAAGAGCACTCAGGAAGGCACATGTGTGATGTGTTAATGATAGTAATGCAATAGTAAAACTAGGAACAACACAAGCAGCAGCAACATCAACAACAGCATGAGATGACAGTGACGCCTTTAAAGTAACACCAGCAGAGGAAGTACTGAGTCTAATGGTAGAAAAGATAGTACTAGTAGTATATGTTTTAGTAGAAGTAACAACAGGAGTAATATGGAAGTAAAGTCTGTATAGTTAAACATCAGAGGTAATGGTCTTCATCAGTACAACATGTCTGATCGAATGGCTCCATCTTGTGTTTCCAAGCTGTTACTGCAGAAAAACACAAACATTTCTACACATTTAACTATAGTTTTTATTTCACAGTGAAACAAACATTAAGTCAAAATGTTACATGAGGTGACACTTCTAGTACTGTAAATAGTAGTACCCTCTGGTAGTACCAGTGGCATGCAGTGACCTTTACAGGAAGGAAAGCAGAGATGAGGAACAACACTTTAAATGAAAGCTTGCTGCACTCCTACTGGATGCCTTCACCTTTCTGCACTCCCTCCTGGCTGAAGAATTGTAAAATCTATTACTTCCATAGTGATCAGCTAAATATTTACCATTAGCTGACAATGACAAGTGGTGAAGGAACTATCTTTTAGAACCAATCCTTTAGCAAAAGTAGCAATAAAACCCTATGAAAATGCTTCACTACACATAAAACTGTAGCTGTATATTGTGTATTATTATCAAAATTACCAAAAGTTAAAGTAAAAGTGCTTATTCTGCAGAAAAATGTTCCCCATCAGTGTTATATGGATTAATATTACTGCTGCAGATGTTTAAGGTTGAGTTCATGTTTAATTACCAGTAAAGCATCACATTCCCTAAAATCATGTGCTTGTAGTGTGGCTCTCCTGTGAGGACCACGTATCTCTGAAAAAAAAAAAAGCTGTTAATGAGCTCAGAAATACAGGCTTACATCTTGATTTAAAAACAGTATAATAAACATATTTATATAAGTTAAAAAATCACGGCTGAATTAAAAGGCTTGACCGCTGTGTTACATGGTTGACAGATTAATTAAAAATGAAGGTGGTTAAACTTTGTACATTTATTGAGCCGAGTGATTTCTCAGAGACGCTAATCTTAAAACGCTGGTGCCGCCTGCACCTGTTTATTAAACCAGACACGGCTTTCTTAGCTAACGTGCTGAAGTACTTACTTTTTCACACTGCACTCGAACTACTCTGCATCATTCATATCTCTGAGATGTTATTGGTGAACTTATCTGTTGAGATGATAAATCGCAGAGGAATGACATTAAACGGAACTGAAAATAAAAATTCAAATTGAAATCAAAATGTAAACAAATGAAAAAATATTACATTATGAAAACTTTAACTTGAAACAAACAAGTGACACTACTATAATACTGCTACAACATGAACCACACCCTCTGATAGTACTGATACTACAAATACAACTCTATCTTGTACTATTAGTAGAGCTACACAGGTCCTACTACAAATACCCATAATCCTGGTTATGGCTATTAGTATTACTACCTCTAGGACAGCCTTTACTACATCTATTACTAGGTTACTACAACATTTACTGCAAGTATTACAAACCCTACTACTATCCATGTTGTTAACAGTAATAGAAGACTAAAAGCAGAAGTACAAACAGTACATTAATTACTGTTACTGCTATGACTTTAAAACATCTGCTACAGCCACAAATACTGAAACCTTCAAATCAGAAAAGGCGTCTGCCCTCCATCTCCAGCCTGACCGTGTTATAAACTCTTCTTCAAGACAAAATCTACTTATTTGTACACATGACTGTAGTGGTTATCTGTAACATTAGTGACTTGGTGGTCAGCTGCACTGTAAACACCAACAGGTACAGAGTGATGGGCCATGAAGGGATCATTTTATATGTGAATGGGCCTGAGGAAACTGCCAACACCCTCAGCTGGTGCAATACACCTGGCTGTTTGTAAGACTGAGGACTTTACAGCTGATCACTTCTTTAGGGGGAGGATCTTAAGAGTGAGGTCATTCTGAGAAGCTGCGTTTCCCTGGAAACCTTTGTAAAATTAGCACATCAAACTGCTTCCTTTTTTCTGCTTTATCTTTAGACGTTGGCAAAATCTTTGCAGGAAAGAAGAAGTCGTAGCACGGTTTTACCTACAAATCCAATTCTGTCTCACAGTACTTCTATAAAAACTACAGCTGCTACTATAGCTACCTATAATCCTGGTTATTACTGCTGCGATTAGTACTACCACAAACATAGACTTTACTACAGCTATTACTAGGCTACTACTTCATTTACAAGAACTTTGACAAATACTACCATCTATGATGTTGACATTAACTATATTTATACTTCTGTTACTATTGTTAATCTTCTATTACTAAGTGTTACTCCTGAGAGTATTTCTGCTACTATCACAAATACTGCTACTGCCTCCACTTAGTCCCAGAACTGCAAACTGAAACCTTAAATTTTGAAAGATCGTCTGCCTTCAAACTCCAGCTTGACAGGGTTTGACTGCAGCTTCCATATAAATTTAAAGTTTTACATCATAACTACACATTTATGTTCTAACAATGCTGATAACATACAAAAGGTCGTTTTATTTGCTGCAGAGAAGAAAAATACATTCATATTTGTTTTTGTTTTTTTTTCCAGTTAAATAAATTTTAACTAAATAAAATTTAGGCTAATAACAACAACAAATGAAGTCTTGCAGAGTCTTAAAAAAGTCTTTCAGTGATGTCTTTTTGGTTGGAAGTGGATCACCTTGCCCTGAAACAGAACACAAGTAATGAGCACAGGGAAGAAATAGTACTGTGGAAGTACTTTAAGCAGTAGTAGTGATAGTATTGGTACCATTAGCAGTGGCATGACCAACTGTAAACATAAAACAATTACTAGAAACATTAGGGTGGCTGTGGCTCAGGAGGTTGAAGTAGGTCAGCAGATTGGTGGTTTCTCCAGTCCACACGTTTTCCTCGATGTGTGTGTGTGTGTGTGTGTAGTAGTAGTCATTACTAAATGCTTAAAGGTATAGAATAAAGTGCTGTGTTTGAATGGGTAAATGTAGTTTGTAGTAAAAAGCACTTTGTATGCTCAGAGTAGAAAAGTGCTATACAGTATAGTTTACAGCGATGGTGCAGTGATCTCAACTGCTGGTTTGTGAAGTCCCTTTTTGAAGGCTTAAAATTAACATTTTCACCACTGGCATCTATTTTATTTTTTTTTTTTTGGAGTGACCATAATTGAACGATAGGGTGAAGTGTGGCTAAATAGTGCCAACTACATCTACCTGTGTGGACGTCCACCTACCTGCACAGCCCACAGTGTCTCTGCGTTCTCATAGATGTGAGCTGAAGGATCATCCACCCGCTTGCTGCTGTTGCTCCTCCTCAAACACAGCAGTATCAAAACCCCACCTGCCAACAGATCACTGAGTCACTTCACCTTCAAACTCACAGCCTCACAGGATGTCTCATGATGAATGTAAGAAAATGATCTGCTCTGGAAATCAAGCTCTGAACACTGCTGTGATTCCCAACCAGCAGCAAAGGATATTAAGCAGAAGGAAAGGTTTGTTACAGTGAAATAAAGCTAGACTAAAAATTAACTTTGGGTGTAAAAAATATTTTAGTAAAGTAAAATTTAAACATAATTAAATTAGACTTGTGAAAAAAAACTAACTGAAATGATAATGTGCACTTTGAAAACTAAAATAACATGAAAGTATACAGGATATGTTGTTAATTTTTGTCTTTGTCAATTTGGACACCTCTGTTCACACATCCTGTCTGATGAGGCTTTGCATCATCTGTTTACTGAAACTGGGAGTGTCTACATGACTAACTGCCTTCAGTGTCTGTGTTGTAATATCTATTCTGAAATACTGAAAATCTCCCCCTGAATAATACCCTCTATCTCACAATATTTAAGGAAACTAAAACTAACACTAAAACTAAGAAAAGATGAACTGAAATGAGAAAAAAAAAAAAACTCTTTGGAAACTAATTGAATCTTAACTGACTTAAAAACAAAAATTTAAAACAACATAAAAATAAAAACTAAGTTGAAACAAACTATAATAACTCTGTTAGATAGGCACTTGGACAGACCATCCTCAACTAAGGTGAATGTCTTTTGACAAAATATAAAATATAATGAACTCATCATTTTATCATTTTTACTCATCTACTCTTTGCCAAGAAGTTAAATGGCAGTTTGAAAAAGCAGCAGACATTGATGAAAAATCAGAAATTATGTGATAATTGTGATTCAGTCTATGAAGGATATGGATGGTCTTGTAAAGGCTGTTTTTCCTGATGTTAAAGAACCTTTTGATGAACGTTAAACATAGAATACTTAAACTATCTTCCTGTGATGTTTTTAAAGAGACAGAATCATGTTTAAAAATACATGAAATACACCAGAGCACTGGAATTAATTAACTATAAGGCAACATGGCTGAAATTATTCATGACTCAGGTTAGGTCTGACCAACACTGTTAGTATGCTCTTTTCAAAAAGTCTGTGCACTATTTCAAAACCAGAGATCAAGATATCAGGGCACAAAGTGTGGGTTGTAGCTGAGCTCAAGTATCTGGGTGTATGGATTGATTCTAAACTTTCCTTTACTACAGATGTCAGTGAGATTGTGTTCATTTAATTTATTAGAAAAAATACCAACCTTTAACGCTCTAATGAATGCTATGATCATGCCTTTCAAAGAACATTGATAAATGTGTTGTTTCAGTGGTGAATACTGTGGTTTGTCTAGCAGTGGATGTTGGTATTTATAATTCATACCACAAAATCTACTAAACTTCTCTACAGTGACACACTCACCCATTATTAGAATGATGAGGGCGGCAACTGAGACAGATATGATGAGGATGAGCTGACTCATGATGCAGTCTTTCTGTGGGTTGTTGGTAGTGACATCTGGAAAAAGACAAAAGACGAACAAAGAAGAGTTTAGAAAAGAAATGTGAAGTAAAAGTAAAAAGAAAACATTCCTTTGTATTCCTTTAGAACAGTTACAGTTATTATAATGAAAGTTTCCAATGATATCAGAGGATTTTGGTGACAGAGATGCAGCGTTCACTCGAGAAACTGACCAAATATTCTTGTTATTCTGGAAACAGTGGATGCCTTATGAGATCCATCCCTGCAAAATATTCATATCTCCAATTTTGTCCTGCCTCCCTTTTTTCACCCCCAAACAGTCGCAGCAGATGGCTGCCCCTCCCTGATCCTGGTTCTGCCGAAGGTTTCTTCCTGTTAAAAGGGAGTTTTTACTTTCCACTGTTGCCAAGTGCTTGTTCATAGGGGGTTGTCTGATTGTTGGGATTTTTTCTCTTTTATTGCAGGGTCTTTACCTTACAATATAAAGCACCTTCAGGTGACTGTTGTTGTGATTTAGCGCTATATAAATAAAACTGAATTGAATTGAATTGAACGACCTATCCAAACTAAGCTCCTTGGGACTTAAAAATATTTGTGCAACTATTTACAGTCTTCAAGTAATGTTTGGAAGTAAAGAAATGCTTTATAATACTGCCAGTTTGGAAAAAAAAAAGATGTACAAAATAGACAAGCACTGATATGTTGACCAGAGACAGTGGAAGGGCAAAGAAATTTGGGAGCTTACATTGATGATGGGTAAAATGAATAATGGTGAAGTGGGTGAGTACCAAATAAACTAATCAGAACTTTGAGGCAACTCAACTGTAGAGAACAAGGGATACTGCTAATTGATATGGCAACAAGCACTTAAAATGTCCAGTAGCTACCAATTGTAAGCGTACAGCTCATTCTCATCCCCGGGGCATCAAACACTGCCATTTTTTAAAGCTGCTGGTGTATCACAGACATGCACAAGACGTCCTCTGGTGTTGGTGCTCTGACCCACTGGTTACATGTGAAGTGCAAAACATAAAACCAAGGGAACACAAACTAGACTTCACCATCACTCATCCTAATATGACTAAAGAGGACTGGTTTTTATCTGTGTCTAGTATTCCCATGGGGCCAAGACACCAGTGCTCAAGCACACCTCGTGCATATCTCTGTGATGGCAGCAATATCTAACAGAATGGTGCTTTTGATGTTTTTCAAGTGAAGTCATTTGGAAGAAGGGCCCATTTTTAGCTTTGTAACCAGTATACTGGACCATTAAAGTGGACAGGCTGTCCATTTTAAAGTGGTTTTGGGGGAGGGATTTGTACCTGTGAAAACTTACTGCAGCACATGAGCTTATTTCCCATTGTATTAATTTTGCTTACTAACTTACTAATATCTGTGCTAAAAAAAAAAAAAGGCCAAACTTGAGAGAAAACAATTGTTTTTCAACAGGACCTTTCCAGGATCTTTGTCATTTTCAACAGAATGGTCATCAAAATCAAATTATCCTGAATCAGGAATCATATGAACACAGCTCTCATTACAATACTATCTAAATCTGGCAAAGACCCAACCCTCACCTCCAGCTATAGATCCATAAATTTTATCAATGGTGACCTAAAAATATTCAGCAAAGCACAAGACAGTAAATTAGAGACAGTTTTATCTACATTAGTTTACCCAGACCAAAGAGGATTTATTCAATTCAATTCAATTTTATTTATATAGCACCAAATCACAACAAAAGTTGCCTCAAGGCGCTTTAATAAATATTATTAAAGGTAGACATGCATCCACAAACAGACACCGCTTGTTCAGCCTCATCAGGTTATCTCAGAGACGCCACTTCACCACCATAATTATAAAACCAGAAGTTACAAATACATTTTGACAAAGCTGAAACAAAGTTGGACTTCTCAAACTTCTCTTTTCCACCTTTGAGAAATTTGGGTTTGGGATGTTGTTCTTTCAGTGGATTAAAACTCTTTGCCACTCACCATCTGGAACAACTGGAACCAATAACCACACCTCTCAAAGATTCACATTCCCATTTTTCATTTCATTGAATTGATGACATTTTGTTATACTTGACAAACCCTTCAACAGCCCTTCCAGAGGTCTTCAACCTAAAGACCACCTTCTCAAAAGTCAGTTTATTCCATACTATATTGCTCCAAATCTAAAATTTCACCACTCTGAAGCACCACTCTGTGCCTCTGAGGAAGGCACAAAAACAAAAAACCCCTCCCTCTAACAATAAAAATAGGGAACATTAAATACCTGGGTATTTATGTTTCTAATAAAAAGTCAGAATTATTCTCTTTAAACTACTCAGCATTACTAAAAAACACAGAAGAAGGTTACAAAAGTTGCAATAATTTACCCAAGGAAGCATAGCAGCAATAACATTGTCCATTCTCCTAAAAATAAATTCGCTTTTTTCCATGACACTGGTCCCACCAACACCACATTGATTTAGTAGTTTGATCTCCATCATAACTAAATTTTACTGACAACATAACAAACTGATGATGTACTTTACAGAAATTGAGGGACTGTGGAGGCCTAGCTAATCCAAATGTCCAACATTACGACCTAGCAATGTATACCCATCTGGTTGCAGGAAACAATACAGGTACTTGACATAGAACGATATGTCTGTCAAGAGTATCAATTTCAGACCTTCCCTTCCTTACCCATTAAATTAAACAATGGTTTTAACAATCAGTTCATAGCGGCTACTCTGACAACTTGGTGGAAAACCAACCAAATCGCTGGACACATAATATCTTTAAACAAATTCACCCCAATTTGGCAGAAGCCAGACTTTAAGATCCAAAATAAACCCTTTTGTATTCAACTCATGGGAGGAATTGGGTATCACTTGGACAACATTCCATCATGCCTCATTCATGTCCTACGAAACACTAAAAAAGTCATACAACACTGGTAACAGCAGTTTTCTAACAACATTCCCAAGTGAAACAGTTTAAAAAGACGGATCAAAATTGAAGGCAAAAGCCTGCAAGCACCTCATTGATTACTGAACTCAGACTCAAAGCCATTTAAAAAAGATAATTATCAAAATTACATAACTGAACTTGAAAGACAGAAACAACCTTTCAATATCTCAGTGGTACCATGATATCTATTTTTACTATCTGAACACAAATGCCAAGAAAAAGAACTGGAACCTAAAAACAATAATATAGATTATTTCAATAGATGCTGAAACTTATTTATCAATACCGCCTGCCTTTCTGTGTAATAAAAACAAAGAAATAACCATACATACATGACAGGAGAATATTTTCATTCAGTGAACAGTTCCAAATACTGTGGATGACACCCCATCATATCATATTTAATGATCTAAAATATTAACTGCAAACCCCCCTTTTATACATTTACAGTTTTTTTTCCATAGTTGCATAATAGTTTTAAGGATGGTCATGATAATACTCTTTTATTGATAAACAAAAACATTTGCCATATTTTCCATTACTATTTTAGGAATTTTTTACATTTCAACTGTTTTTTTTATGTGTTTTTGTTTGTTTAATTAAATGATAAAGTACAAGTACCCTGAAACAGTATTTCATAATCGTATTCAAGCGAATGTTACAACCCGAATTCTGGAAAAGTTGGGATGTTCTTTAAATTGGAACAAAATGAAAACCAAAGGACTTCTAAATCACTTGAGCCAATATTTTATTCACAACTGAACATAGATAACATGACAAATATTGAAACTGGGAAACTGTACACCTTCATCCACTAAATGAGCTCATTTCAAATTTGATGCCTGCTATAGGTCCCAAAAAAATTGGCACAGGGGCAACAAATGGCTGAAAAAGCAAGAAAGTTCAAAAAGATTCACCTGGGAAAACATCTAGCAACTAATTAAGTTAATTGATATCAGGTCTGTAACATGATTAGCTATAAAAGGGATGTCATAGAGAGGCAGAGTCTCTCAGAAGTAAAGATGGGCAGAGGCTCTCCAATCTGTGAAAGAGTTCGTAAAAAGATTGTGGAATACTACAAAAACAATGTTCCTCAACGTCAAATTGCAAAGACTTTGCCAGTCTCATCATCTACAGTGCATAACATCATCAAAAGATTCAGAGAAACTGGAGATGAAGACCTTTATTGGATGCCCGTGGTCTTCGGGCCCTCAGACGACACTGCATCACTCATCGGCATGATTGTGTCAGTGACATTACTAAATGGGCCCAGGAATACTTCCAGAAACTACTGTCGGTTAACACAATCCGCCATG
>VUQS01048071.1:0-21475 GCA_015108495.1 Heterochromis multidens | reverse complement strand
TTAAACTAAAAAAAAACTAAAATAAAAACAAAAACTAAATGTGAAAAGGCATTATAGTTAACTAAAATAAAAATAAAAACTAGACTTTTGAAAAAAAAAAATAAAACTAACTGAAACAATTTTCTGAACTTGGAAAACCAAGTAAATAAATAAAAAAAAAAAAAAAGACAGGAAATATCCTGGCTGTAGTATCTGTTAGTTTGGTAAAAAACGACATTATTACAGCCTGCCTGATGAGGCATTGATGGATGTGTTTATTGTGTTTTTATTTTAATACCTGTACTGATTTTGCTCAATCTTACCTCTGATATATGCCCTCAATAAAATAATGAATAAAAAGACTAAAACAAACACTTAAACAAATAAAAACTAAACTAAAACTAAACATTTTCAAACAATAAAAGCTAAACTTAAACAAGAAAATCTAATCTGAAAACTAACTGAAATTAAACTGAATTAAAAACAAAAAATGTCAACCAAAATGAAATAAAAATAAAAACAAATGAGAAAATACAAAACTATAATAACTCTGTGTAGTGCAAAGGAGAGTGTCAAAGGCAGAATGAAAGAAGAGCACTGAGATTTAAAGCACACAGAACAGAGGCTGATTGGCTCACAGAAGGTGGGCGAGAAAATGATTGGGCCAGAGTGATGATAACAGAATTAGGATTGACAGTGTGGGAAAGCGGAAGTGATGTAAAGAATAGACTAGTAGCTCAAACACCCAGGAATGCAGGCAGATAAGTGAATACAGATCTTCCTTATTGAACTTATGCATTAGCTTTATTTGGTTAGGGGACACAGGAAATCACAAAAAACTTTTTTATCGGTGTAAACTTACTAAAACATAAACAAATAGTGTTGTTGCCAAAACCAAACTGAACAGTGAATGAGAAAAGTGAAATGAAAGTAAAATAAAAGTGCAAAAAAAAGGATTCATAATCAGTGTTGATGATTTTATGATTATCAGCTGGTAAATTAGTAATCTGGGGCATTACCCTTTACAAATGAGGCTAAAGGAGTACTGGATAGGTTAAAATATGTGGTTCTCACCAAGTGTCACTATGTGACATGCTGGGAACGTAATGAGAGAAGATATGTTTATACATGGACTTAAAAGAAAAGGAATCAGGTTATTCACTGCTTTAAGGTTTCCCCTAGCAGTTTGAAATCATTCCTCTGTAACTATCTCATTAAACACTTGAGGAGCATCCCAGCAGTGCCTAAGTAACCACTGATTCCACAGTGATGAGCTGGGTAACAAATTAACACAGTCATTGATCTTCTTTTTGAAGGAGAAAACTTCCTTTCATTATTAAATAATCGGGCTCATGGAGATAGCATCCTATGTTGAGGCCAGTACGCAATTTTATTGGTGTGATGTAGAACTACTTTAAAATTCAGTGGGTTCTTCCTTTGTACATGCTGGAAATAACTTTCCTGAAGTTTGGCTTGGTCGTTTTTGTGTAATCGTGCAGACAATTCAATTCAATTCAATTTTATTTATATAGCGCCAAATCACAACAACAGTCGCCTCAAGGTGCTTTATATTGTAAGGTAAAGACCCTGCAATAATACAGAGAGAAGAGAAAACCCCAACAATCAGACGATCCCCTATGAGCAAGTTTTTACTGAGTTGAAATTGTACCAAGTCAGCAAAATTTGTATTTTTGTATTTTATAGGATGACTGACAGCTAGTTGGAGCTTTGCAGCTGACAATGTAAAAGTGAATGAAAGAAGAAGGCAATTAACCTCTTTCTTTAGAAGGGAATGCTGAATTGGAGCAATATACCACCCATAAAAGTGGAGCTCTGAGCTTATAAGGTTCAGAGAGAATAGAATAACAGCAGGCAATAAATCAGATTGCTCTTTCACTTTTTTCTTTCTTTGTCTTTCTTAAATTATATCAGTCATCACTTTAAATCATATAATCCCCAAATTAGACAAACATCAGCCTCTAGGTTATGACTTCAGTTTTGTCACATATCATTTTTATTTTGCCTAAAGCTTTGCCTCTGAGATTTTCATAGTCCGTGCTTAAAATGGATTCATAATAAAGGACTGATTTAATAACTGAACTATCTTGCATTCAACGGTAATTAATGTCCTTCAGCAACACAAGATGTTTCCTGTTACTTAATGTCTTCCAACTCAGAGAATAAATAGGGCATCTATAAATAAGCAGACAAAGCGGGTATTTAAAAAAGATTGATCACAACCCATCTTAAATACAGCACCAACTTTCTGAGTTCTGAGTGGAGCCCACTTTTACTGAAGTCAAAGTAGAAGCTCATCTTGAACAGGCCAAAGGCACAGAGTAAGACCTGAAATTGAAGCCGTTTGAAGTTTTGCATTTAAAAGTTGTGCACCTTGACCTCCATTAATTCCTCTGAGGACTGAGGAAAATGTTAAAGTCATGTAGAATTTGAAGCGATGGGAAAAGATTGGTGTCCAGTGCTTGAAGGCTTTTAGCTGGCAGACAAGGAAGATATCTGTTGGTGCAGGGCTTTGGAAAAATAACAGCCGCAGGCAGTTTTAAGGCTACTCCTAAGTCCTTTGAACGAAGTTTAAGTCAAATCTCGGGTCTTTTGGACCAAGTGTGTCCTAAGTCTTAAGCAATCTCTAGTGTTTAAAACCAAATACTCGATAGAAGAGAAGAGTTGAATAGGCAAAATATTTACATCCATCAATGTCTAAATAAAAATGATCAGAATCAGAATCAGCTTTATTGACCAAGTATGTGTACACATACAAGGAATTGGGCTCCGGCTAAAGATTTAAGATAATTTCTAAATAAAAATTATGAATGCACACTGACCAAAATCACCACAAATATCTTCTGTTTTACTAGTTTTAACATTTAGGTTTATGCACCAAAGTCATTCCTCAAAACTATTATTGAGAAATGAAATTAGAGACCTTTTTGAGATGAGATCACACCAAGTTGTGAGGCCAAGAAGTTCTCACAAACATCTTGGTAAATAGATTGGTTCTTATATGGTGCTTTTCTATTCTACTTGAGCATTCAAAGCTTTTTATACAACATGTCACATTCACCCATTCACACACTCCGATGAACTTATCAGGACCAACTTGGGGTTCAGTATCTTGCCCAAGGATACTTTGGAAAGCAGACTGGAACAGCCAGGGAATGAACCACCAACTTTCCAATTAGTAGATGACCTGCTCTACCTCTGTAGCTACAGCAACCCCATCTTCAATTTAATTCAGCCTTTAATTTGATTCCAACTGCACGGTAGATGTTTCCAGGACCACATTTTACCACGATGACAAACACAAATACCAATATGAAAAAATTCCATTACTATCCTTGTGGTGTTTGGTAATGTCTGCAAGTGTGTTTTGTAAAATGTCAAGGTAGAATAATCTTAAAATGAAAAATGTTGTTCATGGTTAAGGTTAACAAGTCTTTAAATTTGAAAGACCATCAATCTGAAAGAGTAGAGACCATCTTGGGATAGGATCACAGTTATGGTGGGCCTAACAACTCAAAGGCCACCTATCCAGGCAATTTGCGGCAACATTGTGCATTTTTCAGGGGCTGCTGTGCATAGGAGGGAGTCAGGTATGCTGTCCAGTCCTATAGAGCATGCTGTCCAACTTGGTTGCCTATGAAGCATAGAATGAATTGAGTACAATATTTCACTGTGTCACGACATCTCAGTTTAAATCTCATGATTCATTTTACTGATTGTAGCCTTTAAACTTTCACCTGAGGCCACAAGTGAGTGAATATAATGTTGGATAATGGAAGGATAATACTCATAATACTAGATTTGCTTTCATCATCAAAACATTTGGAGAAATATGGACAAGTTGGATATATGTGTAATATATCCAAATAATATTAACAATATAATATGTAATACAGGATTTGTATGGTAATAGACATGTCCTCTGCCAATCAGTACCTTAAAAAAAAAGGCTGTCCCAAAAAGCTTTCCCTTGGAGCAAATTTTTATATTTTTTTAGATATAAGATTTTACCACTAGATGGCAGGTCTAGGTCTGGGCTTTGGTAGGTCTAGGCTTTGGTAGGTCATTCGATCCACAAAAACTACACCTGTCTTAACACAAAAGTTAGATGAATCATTTCCTCTCTCTTAAAAGATCTCTTTTAAATGTATTTTAAATGTAAGTGATCCAGTTGATCAACAAAGTAAGTTTGTGCAAAAATGCATTAAATATTGTATCGCAAACTAATAATCATATCAACTGCTACATTTGCAGTATTTTTAGCACAGAATTTCTTTGTTTGCAATGGTATCACTGTTGAGCTGTGGCAGGAGTATAGCAACAGAAAGTTACGCTTTGGTGCCAAAAAGCACATGAAAGAAAACACCTGATTTGACTCATTTTGACAACAGAAGTTTCACTTTAGGTAGAAATTGAAGATTTCTTTTACAGAGGCGGCTATTAACAAACAATGCTTACATTGTAAGTGTGTAGGATCTTTACCTTACAATATAAAGCTCCTTGAGAAGACTGTCGTTGTGATTTGGCGCTATGTAAATAAAATTGAATTGAATTGAATTGATGAATTTATTATGAAGATGAGGAATTATTTCGTCTTTATTTTATTTCTGATTTGGGCAACTGACAACTGTTAACAGAATTAAAAATCTGTGAACCCAGTCTATAAGTAATTCTATACTTATTTAAGTGTAATTGAGTATTTTACTTCATTATTTAATTTTACACTATTGCTGCATTGTAAGTAATAGATCTGGTCATTTTTACAAAAGTGACTGCAATAAATTCATGCCTTGAAAATAAACAGAAAAACTGCAAAGTGTTATAGTATTATCAGAAATCAGAAAATGTATGTGTTCCTCTAACAGATGGCAGTATTGATGTTATAAGTTTGAAAAGCTATTCCTGTGCCCATGAAACACTTAATAAGTTCCATTCAGTTCAAAATAATATGCTATAACATCAAATTTTGCAATATGAAAATAGCACACAGAGTGCCCGTCGTATTCTATACTGTCGTCCACAAGAGTAGCCACTCTTGGATAACTCTGGGCTACTGAGTGGGTCGGGTGATATGACTAATTGGATAGCGCAGTATGCCCAGTGGGTTGCACACTGGGGACAGTTGGATAGCAGGTGTCTTGTTTTGGTCAAATTTTTGAATTGTTTGGCCTCCCATACACACCGAGCACCAAGCAAAATCACCTGTCAAAGTATTCAAAACCACCTCTGTGGTAGTTTTTGCAGATTTTGCCATGATGAGACACACACAAACACAGACTCACAAAGTTAAACGATGCATCCCTAGCATAATGTCTATCCTGTGTAGCTATTAATGGGGTAAATATTGCACCTTTGGAAACTGCATGAAGCCTACAGTGGATCTTCCAGTCCTAAATGGACCTTTTTTATCACATGCATTAACTTATCAGTGCATAAAATAATTGGGTTAAGAAGAATAACAGCAGGAAACTCTATTAAAAGTTCTATAAATATTTTGTTTCAGTTATAACTGGGAGATATACAGCCTCATCTACAGTAAACTACATAAAATATGTGAAAAGCTATGATTATAAACATCCCTTCAAATGAGAACAATGTCTCAATCAGGAGGTAGAGTGGGTCCTACTGATTTGAAGGTTGGTGGTTTGATTCCCTATCGAACTATACTGAAACCCGAGTTGCCCCTGATGCATTCATCAGCAAAGCACTTGTATGAATGGGTGAATGCGGCTTATAGTAAGAAAGCTCTTTGAGTGCTCAAATTGAGTAGAAAAGCATTATATCAGTATAGTCCATTCACCTAGCATGAGTAGTTGGCAAAAATGAAGTGATAACTTCTGTAGATTATTCTTCCTAACAAGTTCAGAGTATTAAGTTTAGCAGCACTGAAACTGCTTTGAGCAACATTGCAAAGAGATACCTTTGTATTGTCTTTTTTCCTCCTTTAATTTGTCCCTCATTACCCATCACAACTCTCCAGTTGGGTTTGTTGTCTGATGTAGTTAGCCTAAAGCTACAGCAATTTTCAGATTTCCCAAATGTCTTGTTTTCCAAATACATACAGGGACAACAGACCAGCTGATTAAAACAAGCAGACCCATTAAATATCAAAAGGCACACCGGAGGGTTTATCTTTTAGCCTATTAATGCAATCTTGGATGCAGGTTGGAAGTGAATTCTTAAGAGAGGAATCTTCTTTCACACCCACAGCAGGAGCATTTAGAGAATGATCTCTTTGGATCATTTAGTAATGAAATGTGGGCATTATTATTTTGCCTTAGAGAGCATGAAGTGATTTTTTTTTTAAGAACAAACGAGAAACAAAAATTATGAAGTGACATTCTATCACGTGGGGTGACGGCTTTCAAGGAATCAAAAGAGGACACAAAGTAGCCTCCGGTATCTCAAGAAGCTGTCACATTGATGCAGTACACTCAGATAAAAACATTCAGAGCACATAACTCCCTGGCCTCTAAAGTTTTGTAGTGTGGAAGAGACAAAAAAAAAAACTTTTAAGTGCAACCAATCACCAAGAGGTTTTTAATGTGGAAAATTTTACCAGAGGCATCAGATGCAGCCCGTTTGATCTTGTGAGCTGTGTTCCTGTGCTGCTTTGTTTGTTTTTGCGGCCGTGCATTTGTGTGTGCGCGTGGGCATGTGTGTGTCCATGAGTGCATCTCTGGAGGATGATAAGCAAGGGATTTAGGCCATGGATTTCTAGGTTATACCTAAAAGCCACCTGTCTGTCTAAAACACAGTTGGATGATTTAAAATATTAGTACAAAAATAAGTGTTCATGTGACTGGACAGGAAATCTCTCTCTCTTTTTCCCTCTGTGTCAACCTCAAAAAGCAAAATAACCTACTTTTCTCACAATAAAAAGCCAGAGCCTGCTGCTGACTGTTGCCATCTGTCCATTTAATTTTTGTGAGTAAATCTTTAAGTTATTCAGCGATGCAGGTTTAACATTCATCAAGGTCTTTTTGAAAAAAACATCCTGACACACTTCAACTCTTACAGCGACTTGAAAACCAGCTATTAAAATCCCACAGAGCCAAATGAGCCCATCAGAAGCCTGTGTGGCAGTATGCTATTTAGACTCATTCACAAAAAACTCCATCTTTTCACTTTAAGTGACAGTATAACTTCCATCTTTTACTTTTATAACTGCAGGGTAGAATATTTCAACCTGCTTGTTTGATCGGCACAAAATAATTTTAAAAAAGCAAAGCCAAACTCAGTTCTGGCTTTTGTCACAAGATGCCTCATTATCCCATAACTTCTGGGAAAATCATATCGGTAGTCAAAATATTACAACACAAGAGAGATACTTCAACAGTGCCCCTGCAGTTTATGTTTTATTTATCAAATCCAATGCTGCTACTCATGTTTTTTTTAGAGAGGTGACCATCACGCTGACACCGAACCCTACTAAGGTAAAATTAAAGAAGCAAGGAACCAGTTGTATGATTGAAACAGAAAGTGGTCTGCAGTTTTTACTGTTTTTACATTTTTACATAGTCAGAGTGGCTACAGTGTGTGACCACTGCTATGCTGACCACAGGAAAAAAAATCTTAGCTTTTCCTATTGACAGATGCACTGGCACCTGTGTCTCATTCAAACTCACTGATGCCAGGCATAGTGAAAAGAAGACTGTTATTTTAGGTCATGATTATTTGGCTAAGGTAATGCTTTTGTGTATTTTTGTAGTTAGAAGCATGGGAAATGCATGGGAAACAAATCTGTTTCCCAGTTTTAATGCTAATATGCATTCAGAATATGGCACCTCATACAATGCATCACACGTGATAATGTTGCTACTTTTTATTTATGGATTTGACATAAAGAACGTTCACTGACCAGGAATCAAACCCAGATCAAACCCGGCAATAAGAGCACCAAATCCTAACCACTAGACTATCAAGGAGCTGTGGGAGATGTCACCCAACTGTGTGTAGTGGAATATCTGGAATTTATGAAATGTGATGAGTTTGGTACAGAACAGCTGCCAGTAGAGCTCACCCTGTCTTTCTTGCTAGTAATGGGTTGGACCCCTAAAAGATGGTTACACTGTGGTCATAGAGGAATGGACATTGTCAGCAACAATACTGACTTAGGCTGTGGTGTTTAAGTCAAGAAAATATCCCCCACACCATTACACCACCACCAGCTGCCTGAACTGTTGATAAAAAGCAGGATGCATCCATGGTTTTGAGACCAGGCAACGCATTTTCTCCCAAAGAACTGCTGCTCTGCCACTGGATAGTTTCTCTTTTTTGGACCACTGTCTGTAAACTCTTGAGGTGGTTGTGGAGGAAAATCACAGTAAATCAGCAGTTAGTCATTAGTGCTGATTAGAAATTCACATATTAACCAGTTCAACAGGTATGCCTAATGAAGGTGCCAATGAGTGTCTATTTAACCCTTTTCATGTTCTGGTCAATCATTTGGGAGAGCACATTTTGAGTCCCCATATCTTTCTGAAACACGTACTAAAATTAACCTGTTTGAGCCATCTCTACCTCTTGGTTTTGGTCTGTTACTCTCAAAAAATCCACTGGATGTCGATCTGTCTTTAAGTGGTAGTCCTTTTCAGTTAGCTTCCTTACAGGAAGTTAGCAACAACAAAGGAACAGTAGAATTGTGGACTGTTTGGTGAACATTTCAAAGTTAGGTAAAATTTTTTGGCATGGCATAATGTCAGAGACTTTACTGAACAGAATTAAGTAACATGATAAGCTAAAAAAAGTTTTATAGGGGTCAAATAATTTTCTAAAAACATACACTACCGAACGGTTGATTTGGCCCTTTACAGTAAAGGTTGTGACCTGAAGCTAGTGCAACTCAAAATACCTATTTACAAAGAAATAAAAACTCTCTGATCATTTATCTGTGTTTATATGATACAATTAGTTCTATTACATGAAATTAATCCTGATCTTATTTCATAAGTATGATTGTAAGTTTTTATTTTTGCCATCTAAAAACATGCTCAACCAAATGGTTGAATTGTCATTTAGGGGTAAAAGTTATGATGCCAAGAAGATTAATTTATAATTTTGAATGCACACCAGCCGTGTTTTGCAAAATACTGCCAGAAATAAAGGGTTTCTAATGCCCCAAAACTTGCTGTTGCAGGTGGTTCTGTTGCACTAACAAACATTTAAGGAAGGTTTATGGCTTTTGCTGAGAAGATGAGTCCAACAATTTTATTTGATTATCACTAATCTGGTTATGTATTCTGAGGTTTACCATAAAGGGCAATTTTAACCATTTGTTAAAGGCCTCTACTAAAAAAGAAAAAAAAACCCAAAAAACTATGGGGTTGTTTGAATAAAAAAACAAAGATTATTGTTATTGTTGCCCCAAATGAATGAAAAATACAAAAAAAAAAATTCATTGTTTTTTTTCTTGGTGTGGCCTTTAAAGAGGTAATTTATAACCCTTGTTTCCAGGACTTCCAGTTATATTGCTAGCTTCCTGTATCTGTCTGTGTTCCTAATATATTTGATATTAAATCAGGTTTCTGTCACGAGGCGGCTGTGTGGAAGTAGGAAGATGGACCCAAGTGCAGGACTCTGGAGACAAAGCGTGAACTCAAAAATGGCTTTATTGCTGGAATTCACAAAAACTAAACTACAAAATTCTGGCATGGCAGGGCATGAACCAGGAACTTAGAACTAGAAACGAGAAACAAGAAACAAAACACTATGGAGGAAACACGGAGCACACAGCTAGAGGGGAACAAATAACTACAACGTGACAAAGAACAGAGGGAGACTCAGACAATATATACACAGGAGGGAATCACCTGGGGGAAGTGGCTGAACAGAATCTACCTGACGAGACACAGGAAGCAAAACTGAACAAAATGCACACAAGACAAGGGACTATCACAATAAAACAGGAAACTAACACTAAGACAGAGACTGAGCCATACAAACTTGACATAGACAAAAGGGAAAATAAACATGGAGACATGACTGACTAGGGAAACAAGACAAACTACAGAGATAGGGAACAGAGGGACCAGACAGACACGGGGACATGAAAGGGAACTAACATAATCAGACAAGAAACCAAGAATTCAGAAGCACTAGGAAATAACATACTCAATAACTTGAACATAAATGGTCCAGAACAAACTCACAATACCGGATCAAAGACCCAGGACCATAACAGTTTCACTTGGTGTGAATGGCTTCACCATGAGTGGGAGGCTGTGGGGGAACTGTGGTTCCTCTTGAAAGACAAGGTGCCCTACACCTTTACAGCATGTGACGTCAGGGGCACAGACTCACCCAAAGCAAAATACTCACTCTCATTATCATAACTCAAGCAAAGAGGCTTAGTCCATCCCTTTTAATGTATGACCAATTTATAACAATTTTTAACCTGCATGTATAGACATGTCGATAATTTCTTCCTCTAAATCATCAACATGTCTGTTAGACCCCATTCCTACAAGACTGTTCAAATAAGTATTTCCATGAATTAATGCTACAGTTTTAAATATGATCAATCTATTTCTATTAATGGGCTATGTACTGCAGGTTTTCAAGGTGGCTGTAATTAAACCACTACTTAAAAAACCTTTACTTGATCCAGCTGCCTTAGCTAATTATAGGCTGATTTCCAACCTTCCTCTTATTTCAAAACTTCTTAAAATAGTAGTTGTAATACAGTTAACTGATCATTTGCAAAGAAATTGTTCATGTGAAGAGTTTCAGTCAGGTTTCAGAATTCATCATAGCACAGAAACAGCATTAGTGAAGGTTATGAAAAATCTTCTTATGGCCTATGACAGTGGACTCATCTCTGTTCTTGTCTTGTTGGACCTCAGTGCAGCGTTCAATACCACTGATCACAATATTTTACTACAGTGATTAGAATACACTGTTGGTATTAAAGGAAACTGCTGCAGTGGTTTGAATCGTGTCTATCTAATAGACTCCAGTTATGTAAATGGAGAGTGTTCTTCACACATGAAAGTTAGTCACAGAGTTCCACAGGATTCTGTGCTGAGACCAATACTTTTTATATAATACATGCTTCCGTTAGGCAATATTATTAGAAAACACTGCATACATTTTTATTGCTATGCAGATGATACCCAGTTATATTTATCTATGTACCCAGATGATACAAAACAATTAATTAAAATACAAACATGTCTAAAAGACAGAAAGGCCTAGATGTCCCACAAGTTTCTTCTCCTAAATTCAGACAAAACTGAGGTTATTATTATTTGGCCCTAAAAACCTCAGAAACGTGGTGTCCAACCAGATAGTTACTCTGGATGGCATTAACTTGGTCTCCAGCAACACTTTGAGAAATCGTGGAGTCATTTTTGATTAGGATATGTCCTTCAATGTTCATATTAAACAATTTTTGGGACTGCCTTCTTTCATCTGCACAATATCCCTTAAATTAGAAACATCCTGTCTCAGAGTGATGCTTAAAAACTAATTAATGCATTCATTACTTTTTGGTTTGACTAATGTAATTCGTTAATATCAGATTATTCTAAAAGTTCCCTGAAAAGCCTTCAGTTAATCCAAAATGCTGCAGTGATAGTACTGGACCTGGACGAGAAAGACAGAGCATAATTCTCTCATATTAACCTGTTAATCCTCAAGAATCTTTCTTGAAGGAGGTTCTTGCTTGAAAATGACATGCCCAAAGTGAATCGAGTATTTCTCTGCAATTACAAACTCTGTGTAAACTATCTTGGTATCAAAATTAAGCTAGCACTTGTGAGACCTCATCAGAGGTGTAATCATCACAGCAGATGTTATTGTGTCAAAGTAACTAAGGATGGAACACGTAAAAATATGAAGGAGTTTTTCCTGGCCTAAATTTTTTTTGTCTTTTATAGCATATAACCCCTCTGAAAATATGCTGCAGTAGATCAAAAACTGAAGAAAAACATGAATCAACATATGGACATTACCTGTGGAAAGATCAATAGCTAAGTGTTTTGCAATTTGGCACAATTTGGCACCATCTGTGAAAGTTGAAATGTCTTCGGTAAAGAATAGCAGAAATTAGGCTTTCTTGTTGGATGTCATTTTTGCAAAAAAAAAGGGGGAAAAAGCGGACAACAACACTGTACACAATGAGAGACTGATGCGTAATAAACAAGCGAATAATGCAGAAAATAGCAATTTTTGATGGGAAACTGCTCTTAAAGCACACTGGGCTGTGCAGGAATTGCTGTTTTATCTCGGTGGAAGCAAGACAGTAAAGGTAGGACAGAATTCATGACAGTGCTTTTAAAACGTGAAGCTTAATTTTGGTCTTCTTTTTCTGCTGGTTCGGTGAATTTTGGTCAGAACGTGATGAAACTTGCAGTTTTGGAATCTGTGAGAACTGTGCTTTAAACAAAGACGTTGCTTGTCCGTGTACATGCCATCTTGAATAACAAGGCCTCATCATATCTTAAAGATCTCATAGTACCTTAGTATCCTAATAGAGCACTTCATTCTCAGACTGCAGGCTTACTTGTGGTTCCTAGAGTTTCTAAAAGTAGAATGTGAGACAGAGCCTTCAGCTTTCAGGCCCCTCTCTTGTGGAACCAGCCCCCAGTTTGGATTTGGGAGACAGACACCCTCTCTAGTTTAAAGATTAGGTTTAAAACTTTCCTTTTTGATAAAATTTATAGTTAGGGATGGATCAGGTGACCCTGAACCATCCTTCAGTTATGCTTCAATAGGTTCAGTCTGCTGTAGGACTTCCTGTGATACATTGAGCACTTTTTCTCCACTTACCTCTTTTCACTCCCCAGGTGTTTATATACCACTGCAGCATGTCATTAAATTTTTGTCTTCTCTCTCCCTTAGTCTGTGCTTTGTCCTGTCTCCCTATGCACTCTTTTTTATTTTCTCTTTCTCCTCATCACTCAACCAGTCCTGGCAGATGGTTGCCCCTCCCAGAGCCTGGTTCTGCCAGAGGTTTGTTCCTATTAAAAGGGAATTTTTCCTTCTCACCTAGTGGCTGCTCACAGGGGGTTGTTTGATTGTTGGTGTTTACTCCAATTTTACAACTGAAAATTTCAAAATACGATTTCAAATTTTTTCTACACATTCTCACATTTTATTTTACAAGTTCTTGCATTTTGCAATATATTTACCTTCATACTTTACCTTACAAAGTGCCTTGGGGTGACTTTTGTTGTGATTTGCCACTACATAAATAACCCTGAACTGAATTGAACTGAAATTACATTTTCAACCTTTTTCAACCTGATGGTCAGAACTCTTGGTGACTAATGAATGGATTCTCTCTGCTCTCCGTCTGGGAAAAGGGCCTGGAGAGGGGTTGGGGTGGGGGCTGGGGGTTGAGACCGGGGTGTTGCTGCTTATCACTTGCACATTTCTTTGGTTAATTACTCTTTGACTTTTTACAGTCCCTTTATTTATGATGGGATATTCTAATTTTATGCAATGTGTTTAGGCTGCCACAGTGCACCAGAACAAAGGCCAGCAACAGACATAGCACCTTCTCTTGCTTTAAACAGGGTTTATATTCATGTACATATTCATGCACTCTCACACAATGATCTAAAATAACTCACAATTACACAGTGAAGCCATAGGAATAATTCCTTACGATGCAAATTAATTATTGATATAGATTACAGCTGAAAAGACTTCTAAAAAATTGTGAGTGCATGTTTTTTAGCACTAAGCCTAACAATTTATCTTTCTTTATCATTATTAGGTCCTCAGGTGTTTGAGAACTGTTTACAAACCTGTGCTGTAAACATAAGACTGACCTCTATAGTTAAGAAAAAAGCCTAGACACCTGGATTTGCAATGCAAATTTCAACCACAGGATCCACTGGCACACCTGTCAAGGACACCCACCATCAGCTTAAACTGATTAAAATTATATTCACTCTCCACTCATTTGTTTTGCCAGTGGTTGGCATCTCACAGCACCATGCTTCAGCCACTCAGTGCACTGTAAAAGCCAGACGTCAGTTTAACTCAAATGTAGTGAAAAAAATTAGTTTACATCATTTCTGGAAGGCCCAGTCAACCCAATTTCACCATATGCAGATATAATAAACATTTTAGCACACAGGCATAAGAGGAGTTCTTCCAACCATACACATTTCTGGAAATTTGCCAGGATGGAATGTGAATAATCTATTACAGACCAAGACGTGTTTCAAGAGTTTCAAGGTGAAAAGGCGGACATTTCACATTCACATTTATAGATTCAGGGGTTTGAAAAAGATTAAAGAAAGGCATATTTGCAGCTCACCCTGCATGGAGTGTGTAGCAGGAAGCAAAGTAAAAATGTCTCTGAGCTGCCAAAAGAGCTGCAACCAAAATTCACTGAATTTCTCAAAGACAACTACTGCAGTGAGACATTCAAAACAACAGTGTAACATGCAACAGTTAATCAAATGTCAAACTAACATCTGGCAAACAGAAATTTAGCACCATGAAGTGACTAATTAGGTCTGGGAAGGCATTTCTACATACCTTGCACTGTTGTCGGTGTGTTTATGCACAGAGGGAGGTATAATTAATAGGAGCTATACTGGTATTATAGCTTTTAAAATAGCAGCAACTATGCACCACTAATATGCGCCTGTATAGCAAAATGGAGACCAGCTCTCATAAGATGTGAGGTCAAGGCTGAGCTTCTTATTAAGAACACAAAGGCAAATGGACTTACTGTTAAAGAGATTAGACTAGTTACTAGTTACTATACTTTACAAAGAATTTCAAATGTAAATTTGTAAAAAGAAAAAGTACTTTGACATTTTTAAGCTGTAATATATTGTAGCTAACCTGATTGGAGACATAATGGCAAGCAATTTGCTAGTTAGAGTTTATAAGTCAAATTAAAAATGGAGACCTAGCTAGGCTAGCCACAGTTATGAAATTAGTAACAGAAAAATGTTCATTTGGATGTGATTTAAGAACATTGTGGTAATTTATCCCAGGACAATTGAAAATCTGGCTTGTTCCAGCACATCTGATGATAACAAGCCTTAAACTGACAAATTTCTTTGAACAATGTGACAGAGTCAGAAAACCGATCCCACCAATTGATGCAGAAGCTTTCAAGTCAATGTCAACATTAATGCAAGATGTATTTGAATGAATGCAGTGAAACAAAATGGATAGTTACATCAATCAGCCATAACATCAATATTTTGCAGGTTGCTCATGTGCTGCCAAAACAGCTCTGATCCATGGTTGGATAATGTGGGATCTCTGGGGTTGTCTTGTGGTGTATTGCACCTAAACATTTGCAGTAGATTCTTTGAATTTTGTGGGGTGGGAATTTGGCTTGTTCCAGCACATCTTATCACACATGACTGGAACGTGGGATATTTGGAGGCCAGGTCAGTGCCTATTTTTCTTGTTCCTTAAGCTGCTCTTGAGCAGTTTTTGTGGTGTGGTGGATCACGCTGTCCTGCCAGAGGAGGCCACAGCAATCTATGATTGCCCTTACCATGGGGGATGTGATTGGGCTGCAACAATGTATGTAGTGGGCATTTGAAAGTAACATCCACATGAATAACAGGGCCCAGGGTTTACTGGTACAGCACTGCACTGTAATGACATGTTCATTATAGCTGTCAGTTGTTTCATGTTGTGGGTGATTGCTGCAATCTGTAACAGCAGTTACCACTAAACAAAAATTAAAAATCAAATTCACGAACCAGATGTTTATTAACCATATGAGATCGAAGTCATCATTGGCAATGACCCCAAACCTAACCCTATATTTTGGAGAAAAGCAAAAAGGACTCTTTTGGAAAACTGTTATCATTTTTGATGCCTGTCCCCTGATTACCAAGACTTGAGAGAACAGGCATCAAAAATGACATTAGGATGAGGTTAGGGTCAGGTTAGGGTATTGATGAGGACATAAACCTCACAGGATTGAGGATGTGTTCAGAAAAAAAGCAGTTGGAATTTAGTGCTGTAAAGACAAACTTATTGTTTTCATTGAGTATTTTAAACTGACTTTCATCTACACTGTTCACGCATTGAAAGCGTGGCAAAAATGCCGTTATTCAATGTAATTCCAAGGACTTCTCATCCTGTGAGGACAGCTCAAAAAAAATTGACAAAATACAGGGGAGACTTGTCCTTCAAAGCAGTAACTAAAATACAAGATTAAGCCACAGAGTGTCACATTCAAAATCAAATATAGTTACACATTTCAAGGATTTTAATGTTAGAAAAAATGTAAATACATAAATAAAATTTAGTATAAAAAAGTAAGAAACCATTTTTTGCCTAAACACATTTCCAAGACCTTGGAAAATGTGGCGAACTACTTAATGAAAGCACTGAATAAATAAATAAATAAATAAAACCTGATAGACAATGTTGCTGAAATAAAAAAATAAAAAAACAATAAAAGGGAAGACTGAACATCAACTTGTTTGTTCACAAGCCTCTCATTTTGTGTTAGAGCAGCTGATGTATGAATAATGTTGTGTGTCCAGGATCACATTTGGACTGTTATATTTTCATCCCAATGTGGCACTGTATTTGTTTGGTGACAGATATATTTGAGTCCAACATCATCTGACTGACGTAGCTCTTCACTGAACCTCCAGACACTTAATTAGAGGAGCTCTTACCTCTGTCGATATAAAGCCCTCAAATGAAGAGCTACATAAAGAGGTTTTGAAGAACCTGTGTCATCCATACTACACACATGCATGCACGTATCTCACATCTCATGTTTCTAGGTTTCTTTCTGAAATTTGTCAGCTTCTGCCCACAGTAGAAGAGCATTGATCATTGTATCGATATACATCTAGGGCCTCTGTCATGATGTCAATTTGGCCTCTATTTTTAAACTTTGACAACTGATCCAGCCATTAAGCCAAAGGGTGTTGTCCTTATCTCTTTTTTATTGTCTTGTGCAGCAGAACCTGACATATAACCTCATTGTTCACTTATCACTCCTGGGCAGCTATGTGAGTCAGGGTTACTTAAACGAACTGTTTGGTTGCCTTGAACGCCATCTGATCTTTACAGTGGACTTGGGGAAAATATTATGCTTCTGCAAGTGTAATTTGAGTCTAGCAACCCCTGCAGCCTGTTACCAGTAATCCTGTAAGACTGTAGGATGCAGAGATGAAATGACAACCGCAGCCAGAGTACTCAGGATCTTCCTGCTCTCCTTTAACCTGTGGCCTACTTTCAGTGAGAAAAGAATGCTCCTTCTGTGGTTGGACTGTTTACACAAGTTAGAGGACGCTCAACATGTTAGAGGAAAATCAAAGTCACGTAACAGTTTGTTCAGTGTGGTTCTAACTCAAATCTTGGGAATATGGATGTGAAATTATGTGATTTTGTGAATAGAGTTATTTTGTTTGGTTCATTACATCAAAATTGTACTCTTTGGTGCTAATGCCAGAATAATTATAATGCTGAAAGCTGCTTGTTTCTCTGTTTTTAATTAGTGTTTAATCAAATATGTACATATTTTAAACAAACTCCCATGTTACTGATAAAAGCAATGCTCCTTGTTGTCTTTACTGCTGAGTCATCACATTGTGCCTCTGTTCAAAAATGGGTATTCATCAAAATACCTGCCTCACAAAAACAGCAGCAAACAATAGACATGAGAAGGTACATGGAGGAAAAACTGCATCAGCACTAAAAAAAACCCCAACAAAACTGTAACATTATTAAACTTAGCTGGACACTAAAAAACAACAATCTCAGATAGTGACACCCATGACAAACCTCATAAGGTCATAAAAACAAAGCATGTGGAAATAAATGAATGAGTAGTGACATGGAATAGCACCAGTGATTGTGCTTTTGCATCATTAATCATCCTTTAAAATCACACTACTTTTAAGGATATTTTACATTTTTATTCCAATACTCACAATTAAAAGCTACATTGATGGCTGTGGCTTAGGTAGTAAAGAGTGTTTTGTTTTTTCTTTTGTTTTTTTCAGTCATAAGGTTAGCATTTATTTATTTAACTAATCACTACACCTTAATCTAATAAAACACTCTATAAAAACACTATGCTTTTTTTTATAACTGAAGTATGGACCAGGACCATGAGGTGGTTTTAATAATTTATGCTATGGTGTGCTTGGGCAGCAGACATAAGGTAAGGCCAGTAATGTTGTGGGTGTGGAACTTAACTCTCTGTGACAGTGGTTTCACTAAGGAGAATGCTGTCCAAGTTACAGACAATATTGGACAATTCTTCACACCCTCTCCATATCATGCTGGACAGCCACAGGAGCAGCAAAAGACTCATTCAACCATGATATACCACAGAATGCCACAGGGAATTATTCCTACCTGTGGCCATCAAACTTTACAACTGCTCCTTATGACACCTGGACTATTTTCACTTGTAATATCTTGTTTATATTGTACATAGTATTGTTTAATTTTGGAATATTTAATTTAACATTGCACTTTGACCACCTTAGTTTTACTTATTTTTATATAGATAGTTTACATTTTCTATCTTTTGTATTTATATTTATATTTTAACTGAACATGTTTAACAAAACAATTTCCTTCCTCAGACTAATAAAGTACTCTGATTCTGATTTACTCTTGTACTGATGCAGGGTCTTTACCTTACAATGTAAAGCGCCTTGAGGCGACTTTTGTTGTGATTTGGCGCTATATAAATAAAATTGAATTGAATTGAATTGAATCTGTTATCACTGAAGCTCTGGAGAACATTACTGTTCTCTACTGTTCACTGTTGTACGGTGAGTTAGTTTTCATCTAATTACAGGTTATTGGAAACGGGATCTGTTACGTGTTTACACATATAGTACATGCACTAATGGGTATGTGCTCAGCTCCTCTGTGTTAAACTGAAGCTCACACACTCAGAAGAACAAGAAGAGGGTGTCATGTTATTTTACTGAACAGCCATAGTGTCTCTTGGGGATTTTAGAAGGGCGGGAGTTTTTAAATCAACAGTATGTATAGCAGATGATACAGTCAATTAATAGTTGGGCAATAAAGTAGGCAAACAGAATTGTTCTCATCAACCAGCAAGTCCATTTCCGTTAGTTGTGTTTCTGGACATCGCTATCCACCTTGACTGTTGTGTGAATGTTGCACAGAAAGGACTTCAGACCACTGCTTGAAAGCTTGTGTTTTTGTATCAGATTGTGGGGGGGAAAAAATCAATGATTATCAAAAGCTCTGTTCAAGCTTTAGAGATTGTTTGGTGTTGGGGTAGTGGTGGGAAGCAAGAAAAGCTGAAAACATAAGGTCAAAGACAAAACAATCAGAAGGGATTTGAAAGATTATTAAGCCATCCAATGCCAAGAAAATTACAAACATGAATAGACAAGCAGATCAATTTTGAAACTAAGTCTTGGATAACTCAGATATAAAAGAGGCCAAAATATATCTTGGAAAGCAAGAATAGCTCTGATCAGCAGAAGCATTTACCACAAGTAAAGCCCTTCTGCAAGAGTTTCTTATGTTTCTTGGATCAACAAAATTGTAGTCAATAACAGTAGGATCACCTTGAAACCACAGCTTGTTTAAGACAAGCTTCAGAGACATGATAAATGGTAAATGGGCTGCTTTTAAGTAATGCGTTTCAACTCTGATTGATTGCACACGGTCAATATCTCTCACATACTTACATAACAATGATGCTAGGCCAAGTATCTTCACCTTCCAGTGAGTGAATGACCTGAGCCACAGCTGTTTCACAATGAAACTGGGAGAAATGCCAGAATATTACACAACAATATGCTCATTCACTAGTAGGTAGAGTGACATTATGAGGTTTAAATTGTATTTAACCTTACATTTAAATTTATAATGAAACTTTTTAACAAGGGACCAGATGGAAATTAGCCTTGGCTAATTCTGTTTCATATCTTCATGTCTGTTCATCAGTGATCATTATGCCTGGAGCTGAATAAATAAAACAAATTAAATTATTTTTATTGCCAAGAAGTTGATAGGAAGACTGACCCTATCATCTTATCTGCCCATCCTTTTGTCATGAAAACCAGTGACCAATTAGCGTAACATAACATAGAATAGCACAGCACAGCATAGCATAAAGACACCAGAGACACCAGGAAGTCTTTGCACATGGAGGATGTTTGTTCACAATGTGTTACACCCTGCAGCAACTTAGCTGTTTCAACAGAGCTTTCACTCTATATACTATTAAGCACGCACTAAGTGTCACCTGGCTTCTGCTAAATGTGTACACAGCAGAAGCAGTAGAAGCAAACATATGCTGTATACCCAACTTTGTGAACCTGTCATATATGCAAATCAGTGCACATCTTGAGTAAGGCAGCAATCAGTCATGTCTTTATCTAATCTATTGGTTTTATACTGAAAGTTTTGTTGCCGTACTATAGGCTTCATTGCACTACCTTTTCCCATGCAAAATAATATTGTGATAAAACTATGGCATGTCTAGGAAGAAGTGCTGTCATAATGACAGACTCAGGGAACTAATGTCTCTTCCGTTGTTGTGCCACAAGCCACAAGCTTCATACTCTAATAATCAGATTTGTCATAAAAAAAAACACAATATAAATGGTAAACTATAAGATAATTAATCATCATTTTGACAAAAAGCCAAACATGAACCCAATTCCAAAAACAGATGGGACGTTGTTTAAAATGTAAATAAAAACAGAATGCAATGATTTACAGATCTTGTAAACCCATATTTTATTTACAATTGAACATAGAAAACATATCAAATGTTTAAACTGAGAAAATTTACCATTTTAAGAAAAATATAAGGTAATTTTGAATATGAACTTGATGGGCACAACATGGATGACCTGGATGACCTTTAATTTCCTGTTTCTATTGTACCCGGCCCTAAAAATCTTAGAAACATGGTGTCTAACCAGATACTTACTCTGGATGGCATTACCTTGACCTCCAGCAACACTGTGATGAATCTCGGAGTCATTTTTGACCAGGATATGTCCTTCAATGGCCATATTAAACAAATATGTAGGACTGCTTTCTTGCATTTGTGCAATATCTCTAAAATTAGAAACATCCTGTCTCAGAGTGATGCTGAAAAACTAGTTCATGCATTTATTACTTCTAGGCTGGACTACTGTAATTCATTATTATCAGGCTGTCCTAAAAACTCCCTGAAAAGCTTTCAGTTCCTCAGTACTGACAGGGACTAGAAAGAGAGAGCATATTTTTCCCATATTAGTTTCTCTTCATTGGCTCCCTCTTAAATCCAGAATCAAATTTAAAATCCTTCTCCACACATACAAGGTCTTGAATAATCAGGCCCCATCTTATCTTAAAGACCTCATAGTACCATATCACCCCAATACAGCACTTCACTCTCAGACTGCTGGCTTACTTGTGGTTCCTGGGGAATTTAAAAGTAGAATGGGAGGCAGAGCCTCAGGTGACCCTGAACCCTACCTTAGTTACACTACAATAGACCTAGGATGCTGGGGGCTTCCCATGATGCACT
>VUQS01048067.1:0-14380 GCA_015108495.1 Heterochromis multidens | reverse complement strand
GGAAGAGGATGCTATTGATGAGGAGGTGCTGCAGTTCGCAGAATACTCTTCCTCCCCTGCCCCCATCAGCCCTGTGCCTCCTCTGCCAGCGGAGCGGAGATCTCCTCGTGCAGGAGTCACGTCTCCACTGGTCCTGGGGGGTTCAGGGGGAAAGAGGACTCCAGAGGGTGTAAACCTGAGAGAAGATGTACCAGACTTTGTGGGTTCCCCCAGAGAGCTCACGCCAAGCTTCAGGGGCACGCCACCTCCTCTTCCTCCAACCACCTACAGGTCTATCATGTCTTCCCCGGGACCCTACTCAGGCAGCAGTGAGTACTCTTGTGTCACTGCAAACACACACAGTGGCATCTTTGAGATTCAGTTACGCCAAGCATGATTAATGGTTTTTATTGATTTAATTTTTAATTTGGTTTGCTTTGGAAACATGAAAATGATGTTGCCACCAGTGCAGCTATAAAAGTACAATTCACAGAGATGAGTAGGTCGACCTTTACTGACATCTAGTGTTGTGATTGTAAAATGACAGCGTCTTTATTTAAATATATTTGTTTGTAGTGCATGCAACAGGTCTTATCTTTCCTGAAATATAAGAAGAGACAAAGATAGATATTTCAAGTTACTGTGTTGATATTTCAGCCAGTGGTGAGAGGAGAGTGTGGAAAACACTTAAATGGTCTCTTTTTTACAATTTTACAACATATACCATCCTTCAAATGGTGAATATAGACAGCAGGCATCCCACATCAGACCTGTATGAAAATTACAGGATGCTTTGTATCAGCACAGATATCAAGTGGTGAAATCTGCCCACAGATTTTTCCATGAATCAGAACAACAACACCTACAAAAATCTCAACAGCGATTTTATTTCACGCCAGAACCAAACAGAGGCACGCATTCCTGTTTCTCTCCAAACACAGTTGATAGAAGGGAAGTGCTGCAATAAAAATCTCTGTCACTGTGAAATGAAGGCAGTGCTAACCACAGACACTGGTATCTGCTGCAGGCCCCTCATCTCCAGCTCGTCCTACCACACCTCAGTCTCGAGGCAGCCCAGTCCCTCCACCTCCTCCTCCTCGTCCATCCTCACGGCCAAAGCTGCCCCCGGGGAAACCAATCACAGACCTGGTACGTGGGAAAAGCCCTTTCTTTTCTCTCTCTCTCTCTCTCTTCCCCTCATTGATCTTCTTTTTTTTCTTGATACTGTGCTGTGTTTTTTCACTCTGATCAAAATAACTTGTGTTCCATCTCCAGACCCGGCCATTCAGTCCGCCGGTTTCAGGCAGCCCCCCGCCTTTTGCCCCCCTGGCCCGGGCAGAGAGCTCTTCCTCCATCTCCTCCATTACCTCACAGAGTGCAGCGTCCACCCCAACCTTAGGAAGGGACCTCAACATATCCACCACAGGTATACTACCAGCAAGCTGGCTGTTATACTCATCTCTATGGTTTAGCCGCGCATCTCAGTCCACATGTTGTCTGTCACTCATCGTGTCCTTGCCTCACAGTCTTGTCCCTCTCCATGATTCTCTCTTCCTGATGTCTCTGCTCACTCAGAGGCCTCCCAGCCTCTGGTATGGTTTGACCACGGCAGGTTTTATTTAGCTTTTGAAGGTGAGTTGAGCTATAGTGCTGCTGTAGTGACACCAGTGCATGGACTGAAAGCACCTGCCCTGTTCCTTTATTTGCTGTGTCCACAAGAGTGCTGCTGCCCATCCCCATCCCATGCCCTGCTCACTTATTAGAATCCAGATCCATGATGGAGGTTTCAGTTTTGCTTTAATCGTTTTTGAACTATTCTATCCTCTGTGTATGAAACCCACCTTTAGGCAAGTAAGGTATAACCCAGGATATGGTTTTATAAGTAGACATTATAGCGGTGTCTCTTGTCTTTATGTGTGTTTCAGGGTGCTCCAGAGGGCCCAGTCCACTCACCATGGGGCCCCAAGACACTCTGCCAGTGGCAGCTGCCTTCACAGAAACCATCAATGCCTACTTCAAAGGCGCTGACCCCAGCAAGTAGGCTTACATTACAAATGCACTGACATCATGTCAGCATGGATTGATGCTAAAACTGAAGCCCTGCACTGCTAATATTGGCAGTCAGGGGAAACTTTTTTAAGACTAATTAGGTGTATACAGTCATTTGCATTTAAGGTTTTTATACTAAGAGGAATCTGTGAGTTTTGTGTTTTAGTTTAGTTTGAGTCCTCTCTCTTTCTCAGATGTGTTGTGAAGATCACAGGGGAGATGGTGCTGTCCTTCCCTGCTGGCATAACCAGGCATTTTGCAAGCCACCCAACTCAACCCATCCTCACTTTTAGCATCAGCAACTACAACCGACTGGAGCAGGTCCTCCCTAATCCGCAGCTGCTGTGCTGGTAAGAAGAACATTACAGGCAAACACATACACTGGAACGGACGGTTGCCGTTTTTACAACGCAAACAAAAGAGCGTCTAATTGTGCTCACGTGATTCATAGTGTTACTTCATGCTGCCTGAATCAAATACGTTCCTCTCATCCCGTAGTGATTCCACTACAGACAGTGTAGACACCAAGGAGTTCTGGGTAAATATGCCAAACTTGATAAGCCATTTAAGGAAAGTGGCTGAACAGAAGCCTCAGGCAACATACTACAATGTGGATATGATCAAATATCAGGTATATAATATCTGTCTATATTCATGGATGTGTTTTTATATTTTTTTCCATCCATCCACTTATCTCACTGCCTTCTTTGTCTTTTCCATTTAGGTGTCAGCAGAGGGGATCCAGTCCACTCCTTTGAACCTGGCAGTGAGTTGGCGTGGCGATGCCACCAATATAGACCTTAGAATAGACTACAAGTACAACACAGAGGCTCTGGCCGCCCCGGTGCCGCTTCACGACATCCACTTCCTTGTTCCTGTGGATGGAGGCATTGCCAAACTACAGGCCATGATCCCACCTGCCACCTGGTGAGGATTCCTGATAACAATGAGTCTTTGCACATGGACATATTGAGAGGCTAAGGCCAACCTAGTAGAGTTTCCACCAAAATTAGGTACCATATAGTAAAGTGAGTGAACTGACTGGTATGTTAGTGCATTAATTTACCGTCTATTTGTAGAAGCTGCCTATATTATTCTCATACTCTGTATTTAGACAGTGATAAATGTATATAAATTTTGGCTCAGTTCCCTGTGTGTATTACTGACATGAACTGTATTCATAGTGTTTTTGAGCTGCAGTATGCACCAAGAATATTCAGTGCCCCCAGAAATGCCTCTGTGGACAGAAATCATTGTCATGACATGTGAGAGAGTAGCATGTCTTGTGTAACTTGGAATTTTTTTCCTCATAAAGGAATCCGGAGCAGCAGACAATACAGTGGAAAATCCCAAGCTTGTCTCATAGGTCTGAAAATGGAGGCAAGTATTCATTTTTGTCATATTCATAATATTTACGTTTTGGATTTTTCTTCTTTGGATTTTGTAAGTAAAATCTCATAGACTTGTTACACAAATATCACAATTTGTGTCTGGCAGGAGTAGGGGCTCTCCTGGGCCGGTTCCAGATGATAGAGGGTCCCTGTAAACCCTCCCAGCTGGCAGTCCAGTTCACAAGCGAGGGAAGCACTCTGTCAGGCTGTGACATCCAGCTGGTCGGGACTGGCTACCGGCTATCATTGGTCAAGAAGAGATTTGCTGCAGGTCAGTTTCAGTATCAGAAACAGTGGCTGACTGTCTTCAATCTGTAGTTTGTTAATATAAATGCACACGGGCACTTCTCAACTCTCTGACATGTTTTATTTTGTTTCACAGGGAAATATTTGGCAGATAATTAGTGGACCTGTTTGTGAACAGAACCAAGAAAATCAATGGCTTTTGACTGTGAAGACTATGGATCATCCCATGTTTAGTGCATTTGAAAATTTATCTTTAGCAGCCATTAGAATTAATGGTTGGAGTTTAATAGAGTAACGGATCATAACACACAGAGGTGAAATGTGACATTTTCAGTCAACCGACTGCTGCTGAGTTTATGCAAGTAAATACAAGTCATTAGTTTTGTGCACTTGGAACACTTATGAGCTTATATAGAGTAACGTTTAGGTTAACCCTGAGTCTTTGTTCTTGTTAACTTAAAAAATAATTGTGGATTTCATACAGTGATCCAACTTTATTCATTTTATTTTATTTTTGTTTCACGGGTTATCACTGCAAATGCACTCTTAAAGATGATGTGAATAAATTATATGACAAAACAATCTTAAACGAGGTGGAAAAGATGGAAAATGGGAAAACGTTCAGTATAAGTTTGCTTTGCAGATGTATTCCAATAAGTTATAGTTACATGGTACTGTCTGATTTGCACTGCCACCTTTAAATCAGATGTTTTTTCGTTTTTTTCCACCATGTGTGACTGTCTTTATCGTTGTCCAAGCAGAACGTATTCCTCTGTTTGGACGGCTTTGAAACGTCACATCCCTTTTATCTGTCTTATGATTAAAGGTGACAGTTTAAAATGACCTGCAGCACTGGAAGAACATCAGCACTATGAATCCTAAGGTGCTCTTGATATGGAATTATGTTTGTGCCTCAGTCCTGAGAACTTTAGAGAACAATTTGATCATGGGTCATGATCATTTCCTCCTAGCACACAAATTAGATTTTGTAGAGAAACTGTTGTCATAATAAAGGGAAGTATAATTAGAGCAAATAAAAATTTATGCTCTGTGATTTGTATGTTTGATCTATGTAATAGATAAAGTCCACAATACCAAGATACGAACATAATGCTTATTTTGCTACTGTAGACTGAATGACAAACATTGATTTGGTTTGTGAAGTCACATTTTGAAGCATCGATTTATAATAGCCATAAGTATTATGGGTTATTGGAAGAAGTGACCAGAAGTGACCATATTTGGATGCGAGGGTTGTGTGCTAAGTTGCTAAATTGTCAGCCAGCACTAGGAAGCTTGGTTAGAAAGGTGCATCCGTAGAAAGTACTGTGGAATTGCACAGACACAGATACCTGCTAATTAGTGCTAAGTAAAGCATGGAAGCAGAGACTTCTGGGACATTATGTACACCACAGCAGGACATATTATTTGTCAGATGGCTTCAGAAATGAACCAAAAGGCACCTGCATGCACGAGAAGTCCAGTTTGTATTAACAGAGGCGATGCCTACCAGACAACTAGTGGCATAGTCGGTGCCCACCTGTCGCTCAAAGTGGACACCACAGTTATGAAATGGAAAGTTTTGAACTAGGCTGTAAACATTAGAGGTGGGAATCACCAGACACCCCACGATGCAATATTATCACAATACTTCACTCATGATATGATATTATTGTGATTTTTTACATTTTGTGATGCTGAGTATTGCAATAACACAGTTTGTGATTTATCACCTTTTCTCAACAGCAAATTATGTCTTAGAAGTTAAACTTTGTCAATATCTGTTTTATCCAATAAGATTAAGTTTTCGCACTTCAGTTATGCTTTGCTGCAAGATGAGATTGTCAAGCATACCAACACTGTAACTAAAACCTGCTGTAAATGTTGCCATAAGACGGAGTCAGTCTGCTATCAGTCTGTGATTGAAATGGGGTCAAGTTGGCAATTACATTCAATCTTTGTCTGATAATACAGCAATTAACAACGATAAGCAACCTTCCTGTTCTATAGGAATGTAACCAGAATACAACCAGGTGGCAGCCAGTTGAGTCACGTCCCCTCGAGTTGTGCTCATTGACAAAGATTCATTTAGATTGATGGCAACATGTTGACAGTC
Source organism: Heterochromis multidens (assembly GCA_015108495.1). NCBI lineage: Eukaryota > Metazoa > Chordata > Actinopteri > Cichliformes > Cichlidae > Heterochromis > Heterochromis multidens. The sequence goes on along the minus strand of VUQS01048067.1, from coordinate 8,599 downwards.
TGTCTGCATTTGTAAATTAAACAGCAATTATTTACAAACCTTCGACAATCTCTGAGAGTGATTGCAGTCAGTCCAAGTCAGACTGCAACTGTTTGCAGAAAGCTTGCCACCTATCAGACGACCTGTGCAATCGCCTTGCAATCAAAAGTGGTCATGAGTGTGCAACACCCTCAATACAATCACCAGGCAGCCATCGATTTTTTTTGTAGATGCAAGGAGGTTGCTGTCCTATTTTTATTTGAGCCATTGAGCCATTAGTTTGCTCTGAATTAGGAGGTAGATTTGTCAAGATGAGTGTGTCCAGTGTTGGATGGTTTTTCCGGTTGAGCCGATTTAATTTAAGTTTGCTTGGCTTGTGTTATCTGAGGATGGTGGTGCATGAGATGAAACCTCTTGTTTGTAGTATTCCCAGAGTTTTTTAATTTATTTAATAAAATATCAATATTTGGTGTCCCTGTATCAATACAATATCACCATGCAAAATATCGCAATACTATTTTCCCTCATGCCTAGTAAACATGTTCATTTCTGCTGTAATGTTGGGAGTTTATGGGGATTGACTCACTTTTGGAGCCAGCCTCAAGTGGACGTTAGAGGAACTGCAGCTTTGGTCATTTCAGCGTCAAAATCATGCATCAATTTGTTGAGTGCAAAAGTCAGTGAATGAAGAATTTCTTTACAAAATACACTTGATGTGCTGCAAAAACAGTGCTCAGGACTGAAGCACATACATAATGCCATACTTCAACACACACACAGCCTTTAACACTACTACTACTGGAGGCATTTTACCATTAACAGGTCATGTTAGCAGAGAGTTTAAGCAGTTTGACCTGGTGCACAACAAACATAAATTACCACTAAGGGCAAGTGCAATGTTGAGATACATCAAAGTTCTCACATTACAGGACATAGATGGAATTTGTGGTGGTGTTTTATGGGTAAAATTGCATTATACTAAGGTGATGCTTGTGTGAAGCTGCTACTTTCACTGGAACAGCTTGGATAATTTATCCAGAAATTATATTTGAAAGGCCAGAGCCAGATGTGAGAGTGCCATACGTTGAGGAAAAGGACCTTTAAGTTTCCAGAGAAATCTAAAGGGACCTGGGCTGATGATTGTAGGAGTTGCCTTTGATGCTGCTTAAAAACTCTGACAATAATCTTTGATGGAGGACACACAGAGCAATGAAAAGAAGTGTCTATCAAAAAGACAGCACTATTTATTTCCCTGCTTTATTTTCTTCCCTTTCCTACCATGTTGAATAAATGTTTTATCATTTTCTAATAGCAATATTTAAAAGACTTAAGTGTAAAAAGTGTACATATAAAGCTATGTTTCAAATATTTCTCTGAGCATATGGACGTGTCTGTGATTGTCTCTTGGTTTATTGATGTCAGCGCTCATAATGCATTTGGTTCTACGTACACTCTCTTCATCTAAAGTGGGTTTCTGGTAACAAAAAAACAAGTGTTACTGTTGATGAATAACTCCAAACAGTGCCGCATGAAATCTGCACCTGTCCATCACCAGTCTTATCAATGCAATACCACTTTATCCATTTCAGTAAGGTCATGATGTGTGTGTTGTTGTATCAGTGTGCTTTGAGAAGAGACTTCTTTGCCTTTACTTGCGCCTCCATTCTCTATTTTGCTGGTGATGCACCTTCAGAAACTCATTGTCAATAAAATCTGGCATGCATTTAATGATATACCCATCCCATGCATCCAATATAGGTGTTTTGACATCCTCCTGTGTTTGATGTGCACACAAAAAACACCTTCAATTTTCTTCATGAAACAAATTGTTGCTTCATGTCACATGTGCGTGTTTCACATTTTTACAGGACGTTTCGATGTGTTGACTCACACTTTGGACTCGGGTGTAATTTAGTTCTTTTAGAAAAAGAAACATGGCTTTTTTTGGTTCAGTAAGAACGACTCTAGTTTTTCTTCTGTTGAATATGCTTATATTTTTCTTTGCCTTATTTTTGAGTGTACACTAATATTCCAAAACCAGAGGTTTTCTGTAAGTTTATTTTTTCTACAACTTTTTGGCTGTGTGTATTCTTTCACTGCATTAGGATCAGAATATGCAAACATTTCATGTAAATTTCCCATCCAAAGATTTTGAGAGTAAATATATGAAAAAAAAAGTCATTATAATGTAATACCTGTTTTACTTGGTAATAAAGAAGGGGAAATACAAATCATTTATCTCCTTCTCGTTTGTTCAAAGATATAAAAATATAACACTTACAGGCACATAATCCCTAATGTAAAATGATACATCCCTGTCCCTCAGTGTAACTGCACATTATTATTTGTCATAATTTAATAGCTAGGTCAAATGTGCTGAAAATCCGGTAAACTCCATGCTGATATTTTTATCATTATCGTGTAATATAACTAAAAGCTCCTGAGCAGCTACGAAAACCGACCCTGGTGACATTATGAGAATTTTTAAACTACTTCATGGTCTCGTTCCAGTATATATGTCTCACATGCTGACAGTTTATGAATCAGTTTATGAACCTGAGAGCAGCTGCAAGTGTTGCAACCTTCAAACGTAGTCTTAAAAGCTAACGCTTCAGCTTGGCTTTTGACTGAGTATGCGCTATTGACATCAGTTAATTTATTTTTATTATTATATTGTTGTTTACTTCCTATTTTCTTAAGTAATATTTATTTTTATTGCTATTTTATTATTTTGGATTTTTGTGTAGCATTGCATTATTTTATTTTTATTCACTGACTGGAGCTTTTTTTCCACTATCACACATTTTCATTTATTTTATGATGGATTTTTCTTTTTTATTGCATTTTGTCTAGCCTTATTTTTATTATGTCCACCAGTGAGGTCATGTTTTTGGTAGCGTTTGTGTCCATGTCAAACGTTTTGAATTAATTCTGATAAAACTTTGTAGTGGTGTAGAGTGGGCTCATGGTAACAATCCATTAAAATTTGGCTTACATCCACCAAGGTCTTCAAGGTCAACTTAATGACTTATTAGTCGAAAATTGACAAAAAGCTTAACTTAGAAACTATGATTCTTACAAATGTGGTGTGTATTGTCAACATATGGAAAGTACTGTAAAAAGATTTAAAATATCATGTCACATTTGACCTCTGACCTCTCCTTCAAGGTAAACAGATTGATCTGAATTTAAAAAGGATAATAATGCTATATAGAGCTATTTATTAAAACTATGTTTCTTACTGCCATTATTTGTATTGATAACATATAGGCGTATTTGGAATGATATATGTGGATTCTAAATATCACATTACTTTGGACCTCTGACCTCTTCTTTGCTGCTTAAAATACTACTACCTTTGTTTGTATTGGCAACATTTAGGAAATGATACTGGTATATGGGGATTCTAATTATTTATTACCTCTGATCTCACTTTGACATTTCACATCTGCCTTTCTTTCAGGTTGAGCCCAAAATGTTTTATATCTTTAAAGAAAGTACTGTCAGAGAAAGAGAATGAGCTGCCTAGTTAGTTAGAAATATACTGTAGTATATAATTTACATAATAACCTCAGGTTTTTCATGCCGTTATTTACAAATCAATTCCTGTTATCCATTATCTACTCCTATATAACAAAAACCTGCACTTTGCACTTGTTTTTACTGCACTACAAACTTCTTAAAGTATGTTTAAAAAGAACAAATAAACAAAATGAATTTATTAAAAAAAAAACAATACTATTCCCTTAAAAGTAAATAATGCCCAGAGAGTGAGCTGCCTTGGCGGAGGTTTTTTTTCATGTATTCCATATTCTTTTGTAAATTTTATTTGATATACTCATATCCTATCATAGGCCATTTCAAATGCTCATTCATTTCTTTGATTGTTTTTTGTCTTTTTAATTAAAAAAAAAAATTTGCTTATTATTGCATATTAATTCTGTTTTATTACTTCTTATGTCTCATCACCTCATCAGTCAGCTGTGAAGCACTTTGAAATGCACTTACCTGCATGAAAGGTGCCATACAAATAAACTTTTACTGATTGAGTGAGAATGAATTTTGAACCTAGGGCTTAAAAACCCCTCCAAAAGTTGGTTTTAAGGAATAATGAGGCATAATCTAATAAAATATTTATTATATTTTTATAAATCCTTTTGAAGACTGTAGATGCCAGGTTATGTATCTGCTGAGTTAAGTTTTTTTTTTTTTATCCCACCCACGTTTTTTTTATTTATTCTTTAAAGGATGCATTCAAGGGCATATACCTTTTTCACAGCAGCTATTTTGACGTGACACACACAAACACAGGTGTTGCTACTTACATAAATTAAGGCTCTGTACACAAACTGAGCAGAGCCCTCACGGCTGTCATTAGTAACACCTGTGCTGACCTATTTCATGTCAAAAATGTATATTGCTGTCACTTCTGTAACTCTTATCCGAGTTTTCAGCTTTTACAGCCCCATTTAACAAAATACAGCCTATTTAGAAAGCAATATAATGTTATACAGAACGCAGCTTCTCGTTTTCAAGCAGTCTACGTCGTTCACCTCGCGAGATGTCCAAGAACCTTCCACCGGAAACCCCTCCCACCGGCTAACATACCGTTTCCATGACGACACCCAGCCATACTAAGCGACTAAATTCAGCTTGGTTCAAGAGTTAGTGTTGAAACGGGTAATTTGGCTCAGTATTATATCTGTAATCGATTTTGGCATGAAGTTGACCTTTAAAAGTCTACTTTTAATCCTCTCTATCCAGTGACTTTTAACGCAAACAATAACACATTTATGAGCGAACCCACACTCGTAGCTTGCCCTGTCTTTTTAGTTTTATGGTCTACGTGCAACTTCATTGAAAAAGCATTCAGAGTTAGTTTTTAATTGTTAATAATGTGCGTTTGATGTAACCGGCAGTACTGTGAAAAGCTAAATGCTGAACTTTTGTTTGTGACATTGTTTTTTTGTTTTTTGTTTTTTTTTCCCCTTACTGTATGTACATTATTCAAATATCACTAATATTCAGGTCATCCAGAAAGCAAAAGGAAGGAGAAGTGGTGATGTCTGATCTGCTTAAAGAAAAACAGCAAAGAAAGGAGAAGAGGGTAGTCAAGGTGCCCTCTAATGGGAGAGGCAAAGACACAACTGGCAGGACTAAGGAGTGAGTAGACTATTAAGACAATATGGCCCAGTGTCCATCTTTTATCTTGTTTTCCTCATTCATCACACCTGGTAGGTTAAGAATGATTTTCAAAAAGCATTCCCAGTGCAGTATGTTTGACTGGAAAGTACTGCTGGTCAACTCCAGTGTTTCTACATGTCCACATCTGTCTCCTGGCATTTTCTTCAGCATGATCATGTCTTTCAGCTCTATAAGCACTGTGTCATACATAGATGAACTAGGACACCATGATGACAACGCTCGGATTGCTCCAACAATGGAGAACACCTACCAGATGGGTGAGTTAACATTCACTGTAATGCAAACTAACTACTGTTGAATCGCCTACAAAACTGGGGTCGTGTTTTAGTCTTTTATCACAGGTTTTGGGCATCACAGAACTCATTCTTTTTTTATCACAAATAAACTGAGTATATTTTGTTTGATCATTTTAAGTAGAAAAGTCAAAATTCAGCCTCACACCGCTAAAGAGTGTCCTACTGTTTCATGTAGGATATAAACCGATATGGCCAAAAATATTAATTTTACTTGCTTTCCCATGCATCCATAATGTTCTTACCCTGCTATCCAAATTATCACACAAATATAAGAAGCCATTTTTGTTAATAATAAATGTTTATAAATGTTTTCTGGATTTTTTTGGACCACAGGACCTTACAAACGCTTCCCTGCCCCTGCTGCCACAGACATACTGAAGGACGTACTTACCAGTTACCTCCAAGAGGAGAAATATGAAGTAGAATGGGCTCAAAAAATGACCAAAACATTATGTGAGGTAAATAAAAATAGATCCAACTCTTTCTAAAACTGTTTAAATTTCTGCCTTATTGAGACTGACTCTTCTCCCAGGTAATAAGAGCCCGTGTGAAGGACCTGATGATCCCCAGGTATAAAATCGTTGTCCTGGTCCACATCGGCCAGCTCACCGGGCAAAGCATGCAGATCAGCAGCCGCTGTCTGTGGGACGCATCTAACGACACCTTCGCCTCCTACTCCTTCAAGAACAGTTCTCTGTTTGGCGTGGCGACAGTCTACGCTGTTTACTTTGAGTGAACTCGCTCTGTCTGTGCTCTGTATTTGAGTTGTTATAAAGTGATTAAAAAGAAATTTTAACCAAACTTCGCAGTGTGCTTTTTTTTTATTTTTATTTTTGCACTCACAAATCACATCATCCTTACAATGTTCTGTACAATAGAGATTATGCCAGCTTATGAGTAACTGTGACAGATTGAGGACCTCCTTGAGATGTTCCCCTCTAGCAGAGCATGGACAGGTCGCTTCTTCGACAACCTTGTTGGCAGCACGTTCTCATCAAGGCCTGGTCTTTTATGTCCCGCAATTGACGCTCCATCACTGACACATCTGCCCACTTTAGGAGGTTTGGCTCTTTGTTGACTGCCAAAGAGGTAGAAATATTTGTTTACTAGAAGTTTCTAATTTAGGTTAGACAAGTTAGAAAGGCAAAAAGAGGTGAATCCATACTGACCTTCTGGGAAAGTCTCCTCTTCTCCCATAAATCTTCTCCACCTGGATCCTCCGCAGGTGAACACCACCGCCCTCAGGAGTGCTCGGCCACACAGCTTCAGTGTGTTTGTGCTCTCCTGTGTCTGAACATGTGCTGCACACAACATGCACAGCAGCACGGCGAGCAGGGGTGGGGATCTCATGTTGATGATTCTCAGGACACGTCCCGATCGACCCTTATATTGCGCAGTCTTCCTCAGGTGTTTACTGAGTAAATGATGTGCATTATCTTTGGTAGTCATCGTATGCTTTTAGCAACGGATGTAAGTCTGCCAATTTGGGATATGTGTGGGAATCTAAGTCGCTGCAATGGTCAGTGATTGACTACATTTTCATAAATGTTAAAGAGAAGGAATTGCTCTTTTATGTCTGAACTGCAGGGTTTTTATTGCCATGGATTTAGCAAAGTATTTCATAATGGATATCTTGAGATATGCACCCTACAAGATAAAGAGGTGATTGCTGTCTGCATAGCAACAGAGAAGCGTGCGTGGCCACTATCACTGGCATAAATCAATGATTCTACGGAAAGACAGTTGCTATTACCGGTACACTTGTTAAATCGAACCTGTGTTCTGGATTACAGTTGTCATTACTTGCCCATGTTTATATGTCAACAGTGGGGTTGGTATTATAAATGTACTTTTTATAGCCTGTGTCACTTGTAATAGATGAAAAAGTGTAAAATTTGTTTGTTCTTTATGGCATTTAGGAATCTTCATAACATCTGTTTGATTGTGTTACAGGGTAAGTTTTTATATTCAGCACTCCTGTGAACTGTGGCACATTTACAGATGTTCAGGTAAAGTACAAATTAACCTTTGCATTCTGTTTTTATTGTTTATTGTTATGAACTTGACATCTTTATTAGATCCTTCTTCATTTTCATGTTTTCCTTCTCAGATTTCCAACCATCCATTCATCCATTCTCTTCCATCCATCCATCCATCCATTCTCTTCCGCTTATCCAATTCAGGGTCATGGGAGGACTGGAGCCTTTCCCAGCTGACATAGGGCAAGAGGTGGGGTACACCCTGGACAGGTCGCCAGTCCACCGAAGGGCTAACGCAGAGAAACAGACAACCATTCGCACTCACATTCCCACCTACGGGCAATTTAGAATCACCAATTAACCTAAGTCCACTAACTGCAGGTCTTTAGACTGTGGGAGAAAGCTGGAGTACCTGGAGAGAACATGCAAACGCCACACAAAGGCCCTGGCCAGATGATGAATTTGAACAGAGGACCTTCTTGCTGTGAGGCAAGAAGATCATGTCTTTCTTAGATTTGTTCCACTAAATGGTTGGTGGATCAATATTTTAAGTCCCCGTGATGGGAAAATAAAACTGCCTAAAAAAAAGAATACGTCTCCATTCTTTTTTTTGCAGTAACTGTTTTAATACAACACTGTTTCCAAAATGTTAGGAAAAAGTATAAAAGACAAAATTGCAAAATGTTGATTTGCGCATCATTTAAACCCTATTTTTCATTCAAAATGGCACACAGACATACACTACCAGTCAAAAGTTTGGACACACCTTCCCATTCAATGTTTTTTCTTTATTTTCATGACTATTTACATTGTAGATTCTCACTGAAGGCATCAAAACTATGAATGAACACATATGGAATTATGTAGTAAACACAAAAGTGTGAAATAACCCAAAACATGTTTTATATCTTAGATTCTTCAAAATAGCCACCCTTTGCTTTGATCACTGCTTTGCACACTCTTGGCATTCTCTCAATGAGCTTCATGAGGTAGTCACCTGAAATGGGTGAAATGTTTTGTGTAATTTATTGAATCAGGAAAGAGAAGATGGACTTTACTGCTGCAGTACAGTTGGCATAGATGCAGTGTGTTTATATGTCAGTCAGGTAACACTACAGCCGTATAGAGCCACCAACATGT